>VZTY01011453.1:0-174409 GCA_013400935.1 Turnix velox
GGGATTTTTTTTTTTTTTCAGAAGGCTAGTAAGGTGAGGTAATTTCAGATGTCAAGCAAATTTCTGAAATTTGAAATTATAATATTTCTGATTAAATGTTTCCTTCTGAATCCAAGAGAAAGACAGAGGAATGATGCCAGCTGATTTCTTGTCATAGACCAGCTGTCGGAGTGAGCAGATAATACTTACTTAATGGCATGCAAAACAGAGATCATCCAGATCAATCTACACAGCCTCTGTAAAAATAACCAAGAGGAAAAAAAGTTTTGGAGTAGCTGAGCATCTGATAAATATGCAGTGACAAAGTACAAGATAAAAGAAAGGTCTCAGAGATTAAATATTACTGAACAGTTATTTTGCCTTTATGCTGATCATTTCCCTTCCACTCTCCTGCCTCTTCCTTTCACTTTTTTCAGAACATATGCCAAGGATTCTGTTTCCAGTGCTCCAATTCAGACAGAGATTGAGTAGGTGTCTAAGGGAGCATTTAGTATATCACAAAGGAAACTTTAGGTAGAACTAGAAGGAAGTGGCACAGGCTGAACACTCTTGTGCAATGGAAAGGTGTTACTTATTGAGCCCCCCAGATGCAGCCTGGCAACAGGGATGTTACATGTCACTGATTTAGGGGGATATGCTAGAAATTGTCAGGTGCAGATCAGGTCTTGTGAAAGAAAATCAGACAAATTGGAATTTTGTTTAATGTTTCTAATTAGCTTAAAACTCAATGTCTTATTTCTAGAAAGGAGTGCTCGAGGGAACTGAGGAACTTGGGTACAAAACCAACTTCCAACTATTTGGCATTCATTCTAAAAGAAGTGATTTTTGACTGAGCTTTATTTCCAGATAAATTTTAATGCAAGCTGACAGGCAATACAAAGCATCATGAACTGAAAAGAAAGAAGAAAATCCTACTAGTTTCTGATTGCTGGATGTTGTGTCAGTCATTCCAGTTACTACACTATCTGAGAATCTCAGTTTTTAATGTGTGTAGCTTCAAATCTTCTGTGCAACTAAAACTGGTATTAAAGGTCAAAATCCATTTCTTGAGAACCACTCAGAATATTCCTAAGAAGAATCTGCATACTTAGAACAGATTAAGATATATTGCAATATGCTTTTTCCCCCGGTTTTTAATTTATACATAAAATATTTTTTCCTAGCACAAACCCAAATATAATACATAATAGGCTGATAAAAACCAGAGCATCTTCCACGACCCTTCAATCTGCCAGCTCTTATATTTTTCACCCACTGATGCTGTTCTCAATGCATCTTTTTGCCTAGGAAAAAACGCAGGATTTATGATATACCAAGAGAGCAAAAAAATCTTAGTTGCCATGCTAAGGTGACAGTTTCAAGTGAAAGGATCATGTCCCAACACATCCTTGTCTATGTTTATTTTAGTCCAATCCACTCAGATTTTATGTATTTTTAGATTATCTTCATCATCATAGTATTTGAGCATTACCTCCTACAGCCCACATATGGAAATAAATACCCCTGTATGTGGTTGGTAGATATTTAGGAACAAATAGGAGATCAGAAGAGTAAGCCTGAACAGCTAACAACATCACTAACACTTGCAAATATTTACTTAAGATGCATCAAGTTCTGATCTTGCATCGATGGGGCCCACACCTTCAGTCTGAGTGCTGAAGAGTGATAAATGAGGAGCAACATGCACACAAATTTTCCCTTCCCCTAAAGCAACAGTGGAAATTTCTAACTGATCTTACATGCTCTCATGGGATGACCAGGGGTGGAGTAGGGGAGGAAGAAGGGCAGATTATGTGATATAAACCCCATTTACTTATGTCTTTAATAAAGCAAGCAGAAGGAGCCAGGCTCTTCTCAGTGATATCCAATGATAGCACAAGGGGCAATGAGTGCAAGCTGTATTTCTGTAGAATGTTCTACAGAAATACAAGGAAAAACTTCTTCACAGTGAGGGTGACAGAACACTGGAACAGGCTGCCAAGGGAGGGTCTGGAGTCTCCTTCTCTGGAGACATTCCAAACCCACCTGGACACGTTCCTGTGTGACCTGATCTAGGTGTCCCTGCTCCATCAGGGGGATTGGACAACATGATCCTTTGAGGTCCCTTCCAATCCCTGACCTTCTGTGATTCTGTGAGAAGCTTCTGTGCCTTGGCTGTGGAAATGCCTGTTCAGCAGCAGTAGTGGGGCTCTGTTCATTCCCGCTTACAGAATGGGCTACATGGAGAAGTTATGTCCAGTTAGGACAAAGGGGAAAGGTGTGAAATACAAATCCACAGAAACTGCCATTGTTTGTAGAATAACTTCTAAGCCTTGCATGATATTGGCATGGGATGAATGTTTTCTGCTTCCTTAGTAGGCTGCATGGGTTTGTGAAAGAAGCATCCCTATCCTGTTATTTGCTTAATGAAACCTGATAAAAGCTGAGATTAGGCTCTATAATGCCCTGCTGAAATGTGATATAATATTCTTCTTTCAGGTGTCTAATTTGGTGTTTCCCCTATTAACTTTCTTGCTTCTTTCTGTGCAGTACATCAGAAGGTGCTGTACGTCTTACCATGATATTTGCAGTTTATAAGGGGGCAGACAGAGCAGCAAGTAACTACAAGATAGGTCTGAATCTTTCATCTTCATTTCTAAATCCTGTGATTTCTCTAAAGCACACGCTCTTTCTTGCCACCAGAAACAAGAACTTACTTGAATGTCAAACAGGGCCTTAACGAATCCCACAAGATAATCGTAGCAGCAGCTGTCCAAGTTAGTTTCTATAAATAATTCTATATGATCTTTACTTAAGTTTTTAAGTGATAGCTCCAGAGTCTGCCTTTTTCTTCTTCTCGTGTACCCACTTGAAAGCAGGGATGTTAATTTACTAGTTAAGGCTTCGTAACTGCTTCACCGTAGGATCAAATTGTGATACAGGACACTGGGCTCCTCAGATATGCCAGCTGAAGTGAAGCATGTCACCTTGAGGAGTGAGGCACTTCTCAGTAGGACAGTATTGCAATCATAATATAGTTAATATAAATTTAGAAATATCTTGAAATAATGGTAGTTACCATCTGGCAAATGTTGACATATCTAGGTGATTAATAAATAATCTTATGTTTTACTAACTCAGTACATTAAAGTACATTTCTTTAGGGTTTATTATTTTCCTTCAAGGAAGCAGTGAGTATCCTGTACTCTATCCTTTAGAAGTTTCATACAAAGAATAGCAAATGACAGTAAATTGAGGTTTTGTTGCTTTGACTTCTAACATCTATGTACTCCTTCTTTCACTAGCAGATGCTTATGCCATCCTTTTGGGAAGTCTGAGGGTATTCTAAATTTGAATTGCTTTATTCACACGTACATCCCAGTCCCAAGATGAGGATGTGCAGCCAACATGCAAGGCAGTTCCTTCATGTTCAAATCCTAGACCAACATCTCCGTCTGGTTCCCAAGAGACAACTCTTAACACCAGAACTGATTTAACAAGAATCAAGGCAGACAGCCAATTTTCAGCCTATTCATGTTGCCTCCTCTTCTTTTCAGTCTGCCAAGCCACAAAGTCCTTGCATCACCCAAAGACTGAACAGCAAGGCAGCAGGTCTCTCAAAGAGATGAAAACCTGCTTGCAGGCTGTAAAGGTAATGGTAGAAGATTCTGTAGTGATGCTACATGGTGATGCTTTCTGTCATGACATGCCTGTTTAGCTGTTAAAAGGTAACTGCCAAACTTTAGAGCTTGACTTTCAACCAGCATTTCTGGTGTTGGGTTCTTATCCAAATTATTTGTGTCTGCAAAACAAGAATAGGAATCAGTTTTCTAATAATACATTAGTACTGTTATCTTGTGTGTTTAGTCATGGGCTTGTTCTCAAGAATTTTCATTCCCAGGCTGATCAGTTACACAAATGGGGACATTTTCACTTTGTGAACCTCATTTTTCTCCCATCAATTACTGTAGCTTCATGCTGATGTCTCATGGGACATCCCTCAAGAGTACTGTGTTTCACACAGGCTTTCTGCAGAAGAAAAGAAGGACTTACTATTTTTAGTAACTCAGAGCTGGCTGTCTTCTGTTCTGTGCACCTTTTCCCTGTGATTGTTTCAGATTTGCATGTAAGATGCCACTAGTATGATGGGAAGGCTGCAGGGACTTACAGCCTGTTCTCAGCACTGCCTACAGACTGATGCAAATTGGCACATTTAAAGCCTGGCCAGACAGCAGCTGTGGAATCCTGTGGCATTTCCTTCTGAAATTTTTTGCACAGAAAAGGAGCTTCAAAGGAACATTAAATGAAGTAACAGTGTGGGGGGATATCCAATTCCAGCCCTGGAGGCAATACTACAATAAGCAATAAACCTTTTTGTATTTATCTACAGAAACAATAAGACTCTTGACTCAGTCACTCTGTCTCTTCAGCTGATCAGACCTGCTTCCCTCATCAGCTATATGAGGGACCTGTTTGACCATGCTGCAATTCCCTTTCAACGTATACTGCAGGTTTTCTTTTCCATGGAAACCAGGATACTGTCAAAGAAGGAGGATGGGAGAGATGTTGTGTATCTTATTTTAACCTGAACATGGCTTTAGGACATGAGTAGAAAACTGCACCAGAGCCAGACACAGCTCTTTTTCTTTTAGCTTGTTAGGTATCCAATAATCTCAGGCAGTCAGACAGTGTCTGATGTGAAAAACAAGCTCAAAAAAAATCTTGAAGTATCCAATTCAAGCAGAAAAGCACCTGCTAAACCGGGGTGAAACAGAGACTTAAAACCAGTCACTGATGCAAACTAACAGACAGTTAACATTGCTTCAAGGTAGTGATGCCTCCTATCTAATTCCAGCACAATCTGTCACTTGGCTTTGAAAAAGGCAGATTGAAAAATAGTCATTCAGTAGCAGAAAACATTGGTACCTATTGTGCTGGCACATCAGTATTGGAAGGATAATTTCATTCCTGGGATCCCAGTGGGGTTTCTTTTTTTTTGGACTATTACTTTTCAGTAACAATAAACCTGCTTCTGAATTTCCCATTAAAACAATGTTTTTTTTATCAAAAAAATGCAGTTTCTGCCACATGAACAACTCTAACACACTAATAACTCTTTCCTGGAGCTGCCCCCACTCCTCTTCAGCTTCCCAGCCCCAGCTGCTGCTCCAGTAGCAGAATGGTCTGGCTAGGCTGGAGTGAGCAGCCTACTGTACACTGCAGGTGGCAGTGACATCTTAGGAGAAGGAATCCAATGCAGGAGCTCAGACCAGAAAAGAGACATAGCCACCCAAGCTGCAGCTCTCAGAGGACACAGTTTCCCTGTGCAGCTTGATAAAATTTAAGTTTGAGCTGTCTCAAAATAAAAGGCTGAAGGATTTTTCTTTCACACCTGCTTTGTATATCATGTGGGTTATTCTTCCCTTTGCCTGTATCTTTTGGCTTTCAGTCCTTCTACCAAGCTACAGTCTGTTCTACTTCTGGGAAAACCTGGGGAAAGGAGCTGGAAATGGAAAATACACCCCTTTGTTTCTTGCCACCTCTTCCCCCATGTGCTTTGGTTAAAAAAAAAAAAAAGTTCAGATCTTGTATCTCCTTGCATCTCCAGATTGCTTTTCTTAATGCTTTCCCCACTGATTCGAGTTCTACTTTTTTATTCAAGAAGAAATAAACCACTTTACATTTAAAAGCCACAAAGTTTTGTGTCCGTTTTGTCAAAAAGGTTGTGCTCCTTCCAGGTTTAGAAATACAATTTCAATTCTGCCAAGTTTTGTCAAACATTACCTTCCTGTGACAAGAAATATTCATACTTTTTGGATTCAAGGGCAAAAGGAAAAACAACCATTCAAATGCCTTCTATAAGAGGGAAGGTTCTCTTTCTTCTTAGGTGCAGACATAGGGGAGATGGAATGTGAAAGGCAGAATAAAAAAGGAAAAAATAGACAGAAATATCCCTACTGAGGGCCAATCTGAGTTTATAATTGGTATCAGATTCTGCCAGTCTTACTCATATAGTGCAATCCTTATTGATTTCTGGAGATTCCTCCTAGGCTAAGCTAATGTTTAACATAAATAAGGGTTACTAAATCTTGTCACTGAGGAAGCTGTTATCAGTTCAACTGCTGTATTCCTGACCAGCAAGCCTGCTCAATTCAGGGTTAATTAATTGATTCCTTAGAGTGGAAGTGTTGTGACAGAATGTGATCATTACCATTAATATTCATTCTAATATGCTGTATTTTAACTCCCCCTTCCTCATGTGTTACAGAAAGTAATCTGGTGAAGGAGGATGACAAGTCTTTGTGAAAGGGTCTTGAATTGTGTCAGATACTCCTAGTTTAAGGTATGTGGCAGTACAAGATCAGACAGAGTGTGAAAGCTAAGTATGCATGCATTTTTTATTCCAGACCATGATACAAAATCTCATCATGACTGCGTACCTCCCTCATTTTGCATGTCCATCTTTGCTACCTAGCCCACTCCAATGTTCAGGAAAGAAATACTGATTTAAATCATGCCATGAGTCTTAATTACACTCTGGAGTAATAGGCACCAAGCCTGGATTCTAAGGCTGGACCCAGTCTTGCTACCAGGCAACATTGCAGAGAGAGGCTACACTTCTGGTCACTGAAGGGACCTGCCTTCTTTATGTGTTCTTTCCAGAGTGCCTGAAGGTGCTAATTTGCTCACATTTTTCTCTGCTTAGAAAGCAGAGAATTTCTGTCCTTAGAAATTCAACTTTTTAGAGCAGTAATGTTTATTGTCTATGTGAAAGATTAGTTGCAAGGAGATGCTTCAGGTGGGAAGGCTCTTCTGGAGAGGTTCCACAAGTTGTCAACTAGTCACTCTGAATGACAGCTTCCAGTTATTTCTCTTAGCTTTTGGAAGTTACATTCAGTATGACAGGTGCCAGCCCTGCATCTACCTACCCTGCAGAGTGTGAATATTAACATAAATACATACTAAGATATGTGTTAGTGCCTTAATTGAATTAAAGAGTGGCTGTTCTAGTGGAGGCAAACAAATAGTGTTGATTTACACTGGCTTGAGGGTCTGTACCCTTATTGCTTCTTTATATGCTTTTAAAAAGAGGTGCCAACCAGACAGTTCGGGCTTTTCATGGAACATTGAAAGTAATTGTATGTTTGGGCTGACTGATAGTAATGTTGATGAATCTTTCTCAGAAATTATTCTGCTGGATAGCCAATTTCTCAGGTGAGAACTAATTATTTAGTTCAGTCCTAGTCATGCTGGATCTGCCCCTCAGCTAGGTCCTCTTTCTCTCGGGGAATCTTGTCAGATTGGATTTTGAAGAACAGCTCTGATGATCCATGATATCTGTGTGTCTGACCAGTCTGTCCTTCTAAGGAGGTCCTGGACCAGCTGCATCCTTGCTGTGCCAAGCAGAGCCTGCACTTTCTCCTTGTGTCCCTGTGTGGAATGGGTCACTTCAGTACTTTCTGAAAAACTGCACAAAGGGAAAACCCACAGCAAGGCCTGAGAAATAACACCAGTGCTTCCAGGAGATGGTGAGCTTGTAGCTGAACATTCCTCCTCTTCACTCATTGTGGGCTGACGTCAGGGCCTTGTGCTGAGTACCCTGTGCACCCTGGCTGCCCCTGCAGCTCCTGTGTAGNTATCTGTGTGTCTGACCAGTCTGTGGGTATTTGGAGCGGCCGGGGCAGCTGCATCCTTGCTGTGCCAAGCAGAGCCTCTGGCAGCAGACCCTGCACTTTCTCCTTGTGTCCCTGTGTGGAATGGGTCACTTCAGTACTTTCTGAAAAACTGCACAAAGGGAAAACCCACAGCAAGGCCTGAGAAATAACACCAGTGCTTCCAGGAGATGGTGAGCTTGTAGCTGAACATTCCTCCTCTTCACTCATTGTGGGCTGACGTCAGGGCCTTGTGCTGAGTACCCTGTGCACCCTGGCTGCCCCTGCAGCTCCTGTGTAGCTCTGGCAGTACTGCTGAAGGCATCATTCTGGTGGCTCCACTTGTTTGAAAAGCCAGTGTTGTTTATAACATCATTTGATCACCGTTTTCTCAGGCATTTTTGCTCTCTAAGTATGCTGTGAGTACATCTGCACACATTCATATGTCAAGATAAAATTACTGGTGGTGCTCATCTCCCCCCGTGCTGCTGCTGCTGCTGCTGCTACCTCTAATGAATGCTCATGTGCCTGAATGCCCATGCACAGACACAGATGTGTGTGTGCAGCACCTGATCCTGCTTCTTAATTATTTTTAGCTCAATTCCCTGAGTTGTTCTGCTTCCTGCTGATGAATTGAAAACTGTAGTAGTGCTATTTCATTTCACCAGCCTCTCAAGTGTAGAAATTATGGTAAATTTGAGAACAAGTGAGATGAGATTGATGGTTACACCTCCTTCTTTAATTAGCCAACCACAGGATCTGTGGAATCAAGGGGTGGGGGGAGGAGGAATAAGATTTCACCATGGTGAGAGTGCTGAAGGCTCTTTCTTGTCTGTTCTTTTTTGTCCGTCTGTTCTCACTGAGAATGAACCCTTTCATGACGTGTGTTTTATTTACAACTGCCCTGACTTTGCTACATCAATGGTTTCCCTGACCTTGGTTCAATGATTATGCAACAGAGCGTTGTAAATTATCTTGTCACCAGAATCTCCGTTTAGACAAGTATAATCACTTCCTTGTAAGAACCCAGGCCTGGTGTACAGAAAAAAAATCTACTGCATAATAATGAGAGGAATGTGCTATTAAGGATGAAAAAGCCCCTCTACCATATGGAAAACTGCCACATATGGATGCTTGAATCCTCAACGTCATTAATTTGTGCAAAGTGCTTAGCGATCCCTTGACGAAAAGATGATAAAGTGTAAAATAGTATTTTTAGCTGCTTTATGAAATGCAACACACTTCCACCTTTATTTAAGAGAGCATCTCTGTGCCTCACTGCAGTGACACTTGGCAGCACTGCCACCACTACTTGGCAGTGCTTCTCAGGCTCCATCCTGCAGGGATCCTTCTTCGCCTTATTGGCTCTCTGATCTATTTGACTTGCTGTCTAGTTTTTCTACACCCATGGCAATAAAACATGTACTGCTCATCCTTTCCAAAGCAATGGAGGAGGGAGGTGGACCCATTGCATTCTGCTTGCTGGAAGCACATCAGATGGTGGAGATGAGGTATCAAATGGCTGTGTGTCTGCAGGTGTGTATGCATACACATGTGCATACTGATTCCTTCAAGGATATATATCCTCACTCAACTCTGCCTGCTGGGCTGTAGGATATGTGAAAGGGATTGGCTGTGAGAGCACTGGTCTTGTCCAGAGAGCTATAATCAATTTATAAAGTAGTTTATTTTCTCTTGCTTAAGCTGTTTTCATGTTTGTTTCATTTTGTCTGGGAAATACTTTCCCTTCTTTTATCTCTGAATGATGGAAAATGTCCCTCCCATAAAACAACCCTCTAGATCATCTGCAACTTTCCATTTCTCTCTCCAAAACCTTCGACTGTCAAATCATCATTGCTGTCTATGAGGGAATCACACTACTCCAAGGACTCTGCAGCAAATGCTCAAGCACAGTATTTTGTCCTCTCCTTCTCCATAGTAACAGGGGAACTGTTAAGAATGTAGTTAGTATTCAGGGAATAAAATCAGAAAGCACTGTTTCGCATAGAATAACTATGAATATGTATTTACTTGAATAAGCTGTTGATTTTTCATGAATTCTGCATGCTGTTTTTTAGGCAAATATGCTAATGATTGATGTCTAAAAACTTACTTTATTTTGGGATTGTCAGACTAACTAACATAGTGATCCAAATCCAGAAAATTATTTCCTTGGTTCCTAAAGAACCATAACAATCATAGGAATATTCCTAGGAAGCTGATTCTTAAGACATCAATCCTTTCTCTATGGATATGATGACTTTACAGCAGTATTTTCAAACAAAATTTATGCTGTTGTTGTTTCTTGGCTTTGGTTTTCAGTCAAGTCCTCACAGCTGTATTACCTGTACCAGGAAACCAATTCCATTAGGATTCTTTCACATGGTGTCAGTGACAAGCATTGTGGACAACCTTATGGGAAGTGATGCCAATGGGCAGTGCCAGTGGGCAATGGCTATCTCAGCAGGCAACAGAGAACAGTGGATGACATTCACCTGAATTTTAGCAAGCCTTTTGACAGACTCCAGAATATCTTGGGTGCTGAACAGGAGATGTGAGGACTGGTCAGAATGACTAGATGAACAGAAAATTGACTAGACCACAAGGCTGGAGGAGTGGCCAGCAGCAGGTCAAAGTTGAACTAATCAGTGGCTACTAGTGGTGTTCCTTGGGGTTACTACTGGCTCTGATATTCTACCTTCCTTAAACTTGTGAGTGGGATGAATAAGTTGCCCAGAGAAGTTGTAGATACCTTCTCCCTGGAAGTGTTCAAGGTCAGGTTGGATGGGGCTTTGAAGAACTTGGCCTAGTGGAAGGTGCCCTGCCTATGGCAGGGAGATTGGAAGTAAAAGACCTTTAAGGTCTCTACCAACTAAAATGTTCTCTATGATTCTGTACTGGAGCAAGTTCAGCAACAGCCACCAGGGCAAGAGACAGCAAACACCAGCTGCAGTAAGATAAATCCTAGTGAAGATAATCCTTCACTATCCTAGTGAAGATAATCAAGCACAAGAATAGGTGCTTAGAGAGGCTGTAGACTCTCCATCCTTGAATATATTCAAAAGCTGCCTGAGTAAGGCCCCGAGTAGCCTCATCCCACTGACCATATTTTCAGCTCCCTTCCAGTTTATTTTATGGTGAGTTCATGGAGAACACTTACAGAGCATCTTGCACTTGGAAAAGTACCCCTTTTGTCTGTATTTTGGATATCTTTTATGTCATAGTACATTCCACCAGAAAGTCATCCAAAGAATGGGAGTTTTGCCAAAGAAATGAGTGGTGAGACTAATTTGTACCACGACAGACTGGCTATGAATTTGTAATTCTATCACTCTGAAATCTGACTGGTTCCATGCCTACAGGTCTCTGAAGATAAGCGTTAAATCACCTGCTTCTAGGAATAAAAACCTTCTGGTGCCTTAACCTGCAAATGGTGGTGGATGCAAGCTCAGTCTTTTTTCTGGCCAGCCAGACACACTGGCTCTGTGTTCCCAGACTGCTCTGAGTAGGCTGTGCAACCCCACGCATGGATGAAGACACATCACTCCTCTTCAACTCCACTGTCATAGAGCCAAACATGCAACCTGAGTGTCTCCCACATCCCTTGCACATAGAAGAGTATGCGGAGAAGATCTGAGCTGAGCTGGGTTTGAGTCAATGGGAATTGTGCCATTGATATCAATGTCAGCAAAATTTCACAGTTCCCCTCCCTTCAGTGTGCATACAAATCCTAGTGGCAATGCTTAATGCAACAGAAAATCAGATGAGCAGACATACACAAAAACACTGTTAGTTATGTGTGCTTTTCCTTTCATTTTTTTTGAAATGTGAATGGGACATTGCTTGCAAACAGAATTCAATAGTTTGTTCCTGATGATGACCAGAAACAACCATTTTGGTGTGAGTTTGTACATGGAGGACAATGCTTTGCGCTTTCCTTGGGCTTTTCATCAGCAGAATATCTATTCTTCTAATTTCTGGCTGATGTGCTCAATGAAGCTTGCATTAAAAAGTCCTCCAAACTGTTTAGGAAGCTTTCTTAAGCTAAAAGGGTATTTTAGTTTCTGTGTGTAGGGAATTTTAATTTACAAGAAGAACTAAAATTGAGGGCAACTGCATAGCACAAGATTTTTCAGAATTGCTCTACTAATATAACTGATTGAGTACAAAATGTGTTGCTTGCCATTTCCCAGAATAAAAAAATGAGCTGTTGAGTCTTAATGTGAAATTCCAATTATGGTTATAAAATAGTGAATCAAGTCTTTTTTTAAAAAAAACCACCACAGAATTAATAATGATTCCAGATGGGCCTGTATTTGGCACTAAAATGTGCGTGAAAGGAAACATTTTTAACCAGAAGTTTGAGTGATTTATAGAAGTTCTTGAGAGATTTTTCACTAGTAAAGATGCCCTTTTATCCTCTGCACATTTGGAGCTAACAAAGGAAGTGACACTCACTGAGTGAAAATCTTGGCATTGGTGAAAAACACACATATGCTCACAAACAGAAGTGCCTGACATAATACAATTAAAAGCCCTGGCAAAGCCAGGTTCTCAACCCACTCTCTGTGCCTTATTTCCCTGTTAGTAAAAGAGGAAGGGTAGTAGTTCCTCACCTTGAAAAGGAACTGACTGAAAATAGGAAATCTTCTGTGATTGTGGGGCAGACAAATATCACAGGACTGACATATCTATAGAAATACATTGAGAATAAAAACAGCTTCTGCTTGCAAGTTATATTTTTCTTTAGGTCTGAGAGACACAAGACACTGGACCAAAAAGATAGATGTCTACATTTGACAGCAATTGTTTTAGTACCTAATGTTGGGCAGACTTGGGACTACTGGAAATAGCAGAAGACAGAGTTATAAGCTCTTATTCCAAAAACAAACATTATCTTACTCTGCTGACTAATTGTCTCCCTTTTCCACAGTGTGCCTGTTATGACCACAGAGTATTTAGTAGACATTTGGCTTCCTTAAGTGCGAGTCAGCAGCTGGTGTTAGGAAAAGAGCTAGCATCATGTAGTCAATCAACCTATTGACTGGTCACCATGATTCATGGATTATATTAAACAGAGGAACAAGGAAACAGATTACACAGAGTTCATGTATTTCATTAAATTAATAGACAGCTGGGAATCTTACTGCCTTGTACTCTGTTACAAACTTGTGAGAATGATGAACAGGAAAGCAGAAGCTAATAGACTGTCCCAAACCATTTCTTTACCAATTATGGTTTTAGTCCAGTGTCAGTTAACAGAAATTAGTGAATTTCACATCCTGCCTCTTCTGTGATTTACAACGCATTCCTTGATCAAGACTTTAGGGAGGATGCCCTTTGCAGGGGAATGGAAACAACAACATATGGCTTTTTGTCTCCTGTTACATCCATTTGTAACCTGCAGGGTTTTTTTTCCTACAAAGCCTGGGACCCCTTGGTGTAGGTAGCTCTCAGTGCCACAGAATGTTTTCCTTCCCAAATTCCCCCCTTTTATTTCAATGTCCCTTTCTTTTATTCCACCACCTTAACACTTTCTGTCTGGTAATTACAAAGTCCTTCTTTGCACTCAAGGCTTCCCAATTATTCATCATTTCTGCACCCAGGTTCAGCAAGTGTGTTTAGAGATGATAGTTGCTCTGCACACTCAACTTCCTTTTGTTTTGGAGGTCCTGAGGCTTATATCAGGCTCCCAAGAGCTCATCCTTCTTAATGATTAAACACCATTCACATTTACCAGTCTTAAAATGCTAGCAGTTCCACAGACAACTAATTCCATTTGTGATATTTTCTAGACCCATCATATGTTTGTGTGGATCTTGTATCATGATTCTTGTTATAATTTGAAGGCAGACTCAGCATGGTTAGGGATTTAATTAATTAATTCCAGTAATTGAAAATTTAAGTAAGCCTCAAATGTTGAATTTTGAGTTCCATCTCAGTGTGCAAGCACTGTATCTCTACTATCTAGTAAAGGTAAATTTAAGTAACATCAAAACTGTTTCCTTTCACTTCCTGAGTTTTCCAAATCTTCAGTTCTTTCCCCTGTACAGCTGTGTGTCCTTGAGAAAAAAAAAAAAAAGCCCAACAAAACCTCAAAACCTGTGTATTGGATCTGTGAGGTCTTCCTATTAGTTTGTGCAGGCTGAGGCAGGTTCCTACCCTCCCACACACATCCCACAGCCCTGAGCCCTTCAGGTTGTGCTGTTTTCTTCTGCCTTGAAAGCTATGGATGCAGACACTGCTTCACCCTTCACCCTCACCAGGAATTTATTCCCTTGAATAGGGTTTGCAAGGTTGCTCTGTGCCATCTCATTCTTGCTTGTTTTGTGCTTTTTCTTTTTGCAAAAGAAATGTGTGGTTGATCTGATCATGCCCTTTTTCTTCTCTCTTCACGTTCAGTAGCCTCCATGGAATGAAGCATATCATATTGTCCATAGCTTCATAACTTTTCCGTTCACTCAGCATGTTCAGATGAATCTGACTTTCTAGTGTTCAAACCAAAACTCATCCAAGTGAATGGAAAAATTCCTAATTCTCTTAGTTTCTAGGCCACATAAACTTGGCTTGTTTCTCCAAAGCTTTGTGCCTTTTGCATAATTATTTACAACTTTGCAAAGTTCAGAGGGGGTTAGTTTCTATAAACGCTGCATAAAAGGGATATCAGGGTTTCACACCCCCCTCTGCATAGCTGTAAATGAGCTTGAAAACCCAGAAAATCTGTTGCACTGAATAAAAAAATACTAATTATTTGGAGTTCATGCAGGGCTTGGACAGGCAGACCAAAGCACCAGCAACTCTGCCTAGGAAATGTAGGGAGAAAAGCCAAACCGCATAAACATTTCCTTTCAAGGAAAGTAGGTTTTGAAACAATGTAAATAAAGACATTACCAAAAACATATTTTTCTTCTAGGAAAGGATCATTTAGGATTGAAGGGTTTTTTTCCATTTAGGAATTAAAGAAGCCTGTGAAAAAGCTATCAAAATCCACAAGCGGCAAGCAATCTCAACAAGAATAGGAGCAATAATTTTTTTTTGTAGGAGTGTAGGAGCCATCTATGAAATATTTTATGTTTCAGAGGTGTCATTTTCTGACAAAAGATCGGTTTCAACACAGAAATTCCAACCTATGTTTTTTTATATCCTTGTGAAAAACACCATATGCCAGTGCTAACCTTTATTTACAAAAATCACCCTAGATTCAAATGAACTGCTTGGAAAAATACAACTTTGCTTTCCACCCTTGCTAAGAGACACAGCCTTCCCTCCTCCTTCCTGACAGAGCCCATGACAAAGGCACGAGTTGTGATGTGAATCCTGCAGGAACCTGTGGCAGGCTTGATTGTTTTTCCCTTTTTGACAGCTGTGTTGCAGGGTTATAACACCAGCTTCAGGTCTGCATATGCACAGTGCTATTTGATTTCCAGGATACATCCTTTACAACACCTCTTGGTCTTGAGTGAGAGGTTTTTAGCTGCCTTACCAAAAGGGAGAAGACAGGGCAGTTCCCAGCCCATTCCTTGGTATAGTCTCTATCAAACCCTTGCTGCTCCTCCCAGGGAGGAGAATTTAAAATGAGGAGAGAGGGTCTACTTCTAAATGCAGGTCCTGGGCTATTAAATAACTACCTGGGCATGCAGGCTCACAATGCCTGGATTAAAGGAAAAGTTACAAGCCACGACTGATTGTTGGTGCAATTTTTGATCTTACAAATTTGAACTTGCAGCAAATTTGCATCTGGACCACATGTATTTCTGATGTGCTGTGAAAAGGTGTGTTTGAATGAGTTGTCAGATTATAAAACCCACGAGAAAGTGGAGCTCACTTCTGCTTTCCCAGTTGCCTAGGTGATTAACATGAGATAAATACAGTTATTCCTATGTCTATTCTTAAATCTCCTAAAACAAAAGAGTTTTTTAACTTAGTGTTGCAAGACATGAAGGTGTTTCAACAGCCAGATTTCACAAGAGCTGTGCCCTCCTCCTCTCCCTTTGCTTGTATCGCCTTGCTGCTGTGAAGGTCACTTTACAGTCACAGTCTTAGGCCTGGAAGGAAACACTGTCCCTGGGGGAAATGGGGGTTCAGGAGGGTGTGTGCCTACATGTAAAGTTCCCACTGGTTAAAAATACCGAGTCATATATCATTATCTTCAGCGCAGTTAACACCCCATAAGCCTTAGAATGGCAAAAGGTGGCTGACTGTGAGAAAGAGGAGATTGCCGAGTTGGAAAGCAGAATACCAGGCTTCTGCCTCTGGCGTCCTTACGGAGCTGTGCAACCCTCAGCCGGTTAACTCATCTCTAATCCCCCCTCCCTTATCCTTCCTCCATCGTCTCTATTTAAGAGAGTAAGTCCTTTGTACTAGAGATGGTCTCTCGCTGTGTTTGTACAGCCCACCACACAATGGGCCGCGATCCCTGATGATGGCTCTGAAACACAGAGCCTTCAGAGGAGACTCCCGACACAAAAGTCCTGTGCGATGGCTTCAGAAAACTCACTTCTGCTGCCTGTTTCCTCTTCTCCTTTTGGAGGTTCTCGGGCTGCTTCTAAGCAAGCACGAGACAGGGAAATGCTGTTGTCCTTGTTCTACAGATAAGGAAAAAGAAGTACAGAAATGTGGAATGGGTTTCTCCAGCTTACAAAGCAAATAGGCTTTTTCTTTGATTGCCTTTTTTTTTCTTCTTTCCCCTCTCTCCCAATTCTGTAATGCAAAGAGACAAAACACTTTTAAAAATAAAAGATTCTCAGCGTATCTTGATGGTTTTGCCTCCTCCCTCTTGCCATGCTGGCAGAAGTCCCTACATCTGCAAGTATGTGCTTCCTTTAATGTCATTACTTCCCTCTCTGCTGACCTGTGGAAAATCTCCAAGGATTACTGAAGCAAATCTCAGCCAGGCAAAAAGGTTTCCTCATTATGGAATCAGCCATACCTAATTCATCCCGATGTTGTAGACATCGACGTCCACTTAGCCTTAGTTCCCCACGAATTTGGCATATTTTGGTGAGACTTGAACATCCACACATTGATAATAATCTGATTTTTTTTAAATTTATTTTGTGTATTTTTAACTTGGAAACAAAAGGATTGTTGTCACCCTTCATTTAATTGCACAGCTCCATAGTGGAGGATAGAAATTAGAATAGCGTTTGTTTTAAATACAAGCAAACAAGGTAGAGATTGCAGACTGAATTCTGACTCCTCCAGAATTCAGAGGTTAGATTGGAAGGAATGAGCTGGGGGTGCTTTGGCCAGAGCAGCTCCATCACCTGAGTACTCCACAGGAGGAGAAACCATTCTCCTTCGGACCAAAACCTTCCCATTACCCTGCCTTGTGAAATGCCTGTTCCATTTTGTGCGTTGAGCATGAACTTGGAGCTGCATCAAAAAGGAAGTTAAAAAAAAAAATCGAAAGAAGTTATTTCAGACGTGTTTCCTGGGTTGTTGTCTGGTTTTGATGTTCTCAGCGTAAGCCAAATGGTAGAAAGCAAAAGCGGTCCTGGCTGCAGCGTGCTGTTTTCCTGGCTGGCAGGGACACCTAGCGGGTAGGTCAATGTGTGCCGATGAAGGTAGAGAAAAACACGTTCTCCGGACTTCCTATCGAGGGCAATATTTCATCTTCTGAGTCATGCCCGTGCTTAATTGACGGTCATATTATCCTCAGGAATTAACACGGGGTTGGGAGGAGTTTATAGGCAAACCTTCTTCAGGGAAAGGTAATTGAAACGTGAGAAGGTGATCTGAACAGGATTACTGAAACCACTGCAAGCCAGAGAGGCTGCCAGCCCAGCTTTTGTGCCATTTGTTTTTTTTAAAGCCTGTTACAGTCATAATAACACCTACACTGGCTATATGTGAGGGCTGACTCGGTGGTGGCATGATTCATCTCTTTCTGTGCTTACGCATTTCATGGGGGATTGCACTGGGGCCACTTCTGTTGTATTGCAGACACCTACAAAATGATGCTTAATCCTGCTCTTAGTGGAATGGTTTCAGCAGAAAAAAGTTGCAGGATGCTTAAAAAAAAAAGAAGAGAGGGCAGTGTGATCCTGCACCCCACCACAATCAGCAGGGTTATCCCATGTTAGGGCCAGACCAGAATCCATCCTGCCTCCTCATTGCCCATGGCACAAGCCAAGCTCTGCTGGCTCTCAAGCTGTTTCCCAGATTGGCTCCTTGTTTGCATTCCCTTAGCACAAGGCTACAGAGAACTTTTTTCCTGGCATCATCCCAAGCACCTGTCTGAAAGGGCTCTACATTCCAAATGGACGGTGTCCCTAGAATCCTCCAGCCCATGCCAAGAAGCAGGGATGTTATATGTGAGAGTTCTCATGTAGGGAAAAATCAAGTTTCTTTATAAGCATGTGATATATATCTTATTTTGTTTAGCATGAATACTTTCCTTCTGCAAACTACAGAATCTGGAGGCTGGGAAGGAGCATCCTCCCACTCCCACTCAGGAGATGTATTGGCTGAAGAGGTTCTTACACTTAAAAATTGAAGATTAACTGCAGCATCTGAATCAGAAACACATCACCTAAATACCAGGAAGCGTTTTCGCTATGGGCATTTTGAAATCATCATTTTCTGATCTAATTGGATGCTACCAGTAAAACTGACACAGTGATGGTTATGAAGTCTTTTTTATTTATGCTTTAACAGGAACTCTATCTTAGGATTAATAGGCACTTGCATAATTTCTGTCCTATGTGCTATATTAAGGAGCATCTACATCATCAGCAAATATTTTTGTTGTGCTGATAATGTGCACAAAGTCAAATGCAAATGTATAGAGCCATTTTCCCCTCCCCAATCTCAATATAAATTGAGTGGTTTATCAATTCCTCCATTAAAGAAGGTGACTTAATTGTCATTTAAATAAATTAATACATTTAAATAAGGGGGTAGAAATTATTCCTTTCTAACATAGCTGCATTGACAATGTTTTGTAGCAGGATATAAAATCACAGAATGGTTTGGGTTGGAGGGGATCTTAAAGATCATCTAGTTCCAACCCCCTGCCATAGGCAGGGACACCTCCCACTAGATCAGGTTTCTTAGTTCGTTGTCCCGCCTGGCCTTAAACACTTCCAGGGAGGGGGCATCTACAACCTCTCTGGACAACCTGTTCCAGTGTCTCACTACCCTCACTGTAAGGAATTTCTTTCTTATATCTAGTTGGAATCTCATCTGTATTCTAAATACTGACTCAGGGAGAAACAGAAGACAATGTATGTAAGAAGCTTGTATCCTGAAGCTTTACAAGTACACTAGCAAAATTTAGTTTATCCAAAATTATGATGATCAGTTTGTATACAAATAGATGAAAAAATTCTCCAAGTGTCACTGCAAATGACTCAATGTCAAACTGGAAATAAATTTCAAGAGAGTATTCTGAGCAGATGTGCAAAGATCTTCAGGCCTGATTTTAGTCAATATTTTTATTAGTGTTGGAAGATGAATATAGAGTACACTTAGAAAATTTGCTCAGTCTGTCAGGCAGGATCAGAATGCAAAATGATAAATTGAAGAGATGGTCTCAGATCAACAAGATGAAGTTCACTAATGACTAGATGAAGTGCTACACTGCAGGGGGAGATATCAAATGCATAAATACAAAATGGGAAGTAATCAGCTCAGTGTCAATATGAGAAAACTATCTTGCGTGTATAGTGGTTCATAAATAAAATATGACTCAACAAAGTGATTATGCTGCAAAAATTGCTAATCCCACCTGTCGTTCTGTTAACAGAAGTGCTGTATGTGGAAGAAGAGAGATTGTATAGGCATCAAGGCTGTATGCTTGCAACTCCTTAATCACAGTCTGGGCACCCAAGTAGATCAGGCTGCCCATTACCTTAGAGACCTTCCCTTTCCCCACTTCTTGTGGCCTTTTCCGTAGCTACAGCCATTCTTTGCTGGCAAGGATCCTCAACCTCTTCTTCCCTTTGGAAAACATTACCTGCACTCTGGCTGTCTCACACCATTCCTTCTCATGGAAATAAATGACTGGTGATGCCAGGAGAGGTCTCCGTACGGATCCTAGGGGCTCATACAATTCCATATAGGCAACATGCACTGTTCAAAGGATGCTCTCAGGGTCTTTGTTGAGGACCCATGTCTCTTGCAGCTTTGGTCTGAACCAAAGGTCAATGTGTGCCGATGAAGGTGGAGAAAAACACGTTCTCCTGACTTCCTATCGAGGGCAAGATTCGGCACAGTGTCATTCACAGACACAGCTCAGCTTACATAAAAGAAAGAAAGTAGGAGACAGTTCTCTGAGGATCACCACTGTCCCAGGCAATAGGAGGAAGAGAAGGGAAATGATTGCATTTCATAGCCCCATTTGTTTTTATGTGGTTTTTTTCCACAGTTAAATTTTTAAAGGTTTTTCTTGATCCTTTTCTTTTTTCTTTTTAAATAATCCGGGAGTTTCTGCTACTGAGAACCATCACGAGGGAACAAAGGGAGCCGTGGCACTGCCCAAGCCCTGGAGCTGCAGCCACAGCTCTGGCCGCAGCAGGGCTTTTACCCACACTAAGGGCTCACCCCCCTTACATCGCTTTTGCAGCGTAATGGCAGGAAGGGTCAGCCAGCGCTGACAAAGACATGAATATGTGTTTCAGAAATCATAAACGGATCACCTGAAAATTGTGGGTTTGGGGTGCTTGCGTCCAAAAGCCTACCGCTAGATGGCAAACTTTAATTTTCAAATTCGCGAGCTGGCGGCTGGCAGCTGGGTTTCACCCGGGCTGGCGGCCGTGGCAATCACCGTGGGTCCACCACCGGCCACGCAGCTTGTCTCTGGCCTCTCGCTGTCTTGCTTCTTCTGGGATACCCACCAGTCGTGATCGCACTCAGTGAGCTGTTGGCTTACACCAAGTTGCCCCGAGATGCTTCCTCAGGCACCACTCTCCTCAGTGTAAGGACCCAGAAGCAATCTGGGAATTTTTCTCAATACAGGGGGTCCGTCCCAGTGATGGGATCTGAGCAAGGACATGGGGGACAAAGAACCAAGGGTTGTTTAGTCAGATTCGAATGAGGAAGGGATGAGGAAAGGGCTGTGTCAGGTGGGTCTCACCAGTTTCTGGATACTCTTTGAGGAACCACCATCCTTTTTCCTTCAGCCCTACTTTTTCTCCCTCTCTTGGTCAGGGGCCAGGGCCGGGTGTGCTGTTAGAACAGAAGCACTTTTCAGGGCTGGAGACATTATATAGGGTGGGAAAAAGGCTTCTCTGCTCTTCTCTCCCTGATGATTATCTGGGAAAGCATTAAGAGGTAAGCTAAGAAAGCAACTCAGCTGAACACGGTCTCCAGATCTTTATCAATCCCGAGGAAATGGGCACAAACTGCAAATCAGAGTGGTGCCAGCATTTCAAGCAACCTCAGGTCTTATCAGTCCGTGCAATATTGTGAGAACAACTACTAGAACATGAAGTTTTATGTGTATTTTAGGAAATTTTAATAATATTGCCTCAATCAATATTCATTTTCTAGTAAACTTTATGAAATTATTAATCTTCCTTGTCAGCCATGCACATTGCCTTATTTTAATCAGTAAGTTTATCTTGGTATCTCGGTGTGAAGTGGTATCTTGGTGGATACTGGAAAACTCAGCCCCAAGTCTAAGATATGGACACAGTAGGTAATTTTTCTTATACCACAAGTCTTAGACCAAGATCTGAATTCAAGAGAAACACTGCTGTTAACATGAAGACTGCAAAAAGTTAGCAATTCTGTGTAACACCATCAAGAAGAGCATTTCTTCACCACAGAAGACAATGTTTTTGTGGTGGTTAACACAGCATCTTCTGCAAAGGGTTTTCTTTGCATCTGCCATTCATGGTAGTGCTTTGAGATCTCTTAAAAGAGATCTCAAATTTATGAAGTTATTCAATACTCAGAAATTGTGCTGCACACATTGTGTCTGGCAACATATTATGCAAAATAATGCATGCTTTTACTGATTTGTTGACTTTGAAATTGTATGAGATATATGTCACAGGAGAATATGTATTCTGCAATTTAATTCTTTTTCAGTTGTCTGTGTTACATCTAGCATTATTAGCTACAAGCAAAATCAAAGGCATTTCTTCCAGAAGAGCTGGCTCCTCTCAAGTGTCTTCAGAGCCCCTGTTTTGAAGGCCAAACTTCCCAAGGATCTCCCTGGGCTCCACACAGCAGAGTTAATCACTTATTTTCAAAGTAATCTCCTGAAACAAATCTCTACAAAAATAGCAATATTTCCTGACTGAAATTCATGTGTGCAGGAATGTGAATGGTTCAGAATACCCTGTGGGTAAAATAACTTCTACACCCAGAGATAAAAGATTTCTGCTTCCAGGTCTCTTGGTAAAGCACTTCTCCTGAGATATGGGTGAGTGCAGTACGTTCAGAAGGAGGTCTCTGCCTAACTATTTGCTTTCTATAGAATTGTGATACTTTGTTCTAGCTGTTTCTCCAAATGAGTGCCCAGATTCATGTTCAAATGTCACATTGCCAAAGATAATCTAAGCCCAGATAACTCCTTCTCTCTACCCTCAAATTGAGAATCATTTTATCTCCATTGAGAGTTTTTACACATTTTTTTCAGGACTGGGCAGAGATGTTGTTCAGCATGGAGAAGAGAAGGCTTAGGGGGACCTCATAGCAGCTTATCAATTCCTGAAGGGGGCCTACAGAAAGGCTGGGATAGGACCTTTTAATAGGATATGTGATGGCAGGACTAGGAGTAATGGATCCAAATTGGAAAAGGGGAGATTTAGGCTGGATATAAGAAAGAAGTTCTTTACGGTGAGGGGGATGAAACACTGGAATAGGTTGCCCAGAGGGGTTGTGGATGCCGCCTCCCTGGAGGTGTTTAAGGCCAGGCTGGATGAGTCATTGAGCAACCTGGTCTAGTGGAAGGTGTCCCTGCCCATGGCAGAGGGGTTGGAACTAGATGATCTATAAGGTCATCCAACCCAAATCATTCTATGATTCTATGTGTGATACCAGTGATGCTTCCCACTGTGGTGGAAATTCAGTTTTAAATATCACAAAGCTAAGGCAAACGACAAAGCATTTTTAAAAGTCTTGTTTTCCTAGCAGACTTTTGCAAGAGTACTTTTCAGTAAATCACAGGGAGGTGAAAAGATTAATTTACAGTCAAAGAACAAATAAGTAATACATTATTACTTATTACTTCCTACAGGCATAACTGAAAACTGTAATGAAGGGCTGGTATCAAAATTTATATTAATTTTTAAGAGATGAGGGCTAGCTATCAGAAAGGGTTTTCAGTGTGAGAAAAGCATTCCTTCATAAAGATAGGGATTTGATTTTGTTTCATTTTAATCTTGTCATATCTCACACACTTGCCTGTAGTCAGGATGACTATGAAAAAGTCAGACCAGCTTCCTTCAGTAGCCAGGACCTGTAGCAACCTGGGACACAATACTCATACACTCTACACTTGAGTAAAATAATCTTTGGGGTGTTAACAATCCTTTAACACCAAAAAAGCACTGACTTTGTGAGTGAGGGGAAATCTTCTGTGAGCGGTGAGTATTCCTACCCATTCAGTCAGGATCTCACCAACAGGATACTGAGCTCTGAGCAGCCAAAAGTATCAGGGAGGGAAAAATTATTCAGACTGTCATCTTACATATAAAGAAGGAAAACAATCTCAAGTTATCCTTTCCTTTTCAGGTTAACTATAATCACCTTCTGTGCAAGTAGACAGTCCATTAGAAAATGCAGTCTTAAAGAGTGCAGTTCGAGTCTCCAGGGAGAGACTGAACCATGACATATCTGATAGCTCATACCTTATTGCTCACAGGTGCTAGTTGTAAGGGATGGAGGGGCTCAAAGGGTGGCTCTGTTGCCTAGTATCAGGGTTGGGGAAAGTCACAGCCATCTCTCAGTGACTTCATAGCTTTTATGAAGTGTACCAATCAGAAACTACTTCTTGCTGGAGAAATGTCAATGTGGCAGAATCTACCACCAATGGCACTGAGTGTCAGTTAAGCCAAGGACAGGCATAACATGATGATCATTCTGGTTTTCCCCAGTAATTCTTGTTCCAGTGTCATACAGTCAAGGCTTGCTGGAACATGCATTCACTTACACTCTGGAAGTATATGTTGCACCAAGCAGAGACCCAACAGAATCACAGAATCACAGAGTATCAGGGATTGGAAGGGGCCTCAAAGCATCATCTAATCCAATCCCTCTGCTGGAGTAGGAACACCTAGATCAAGTCACAAAGGAATGCATCTAGATGGGCCTTGAATGTCTCCAGAGGAGACTCCACAACCTCTCTGGGCAGCCTGTTCCAGTGTTCTGTCATCTTCACTGTGAAAAAGTGTTTTCTTCCGTGTTCCAGCTTGCACCCACTGCACCTTGTCCTATCATTGCATGTCACTGAGAAGAGTGTGGCTCGATCCTCCTGACACTCACCCTTTACATGTTTATAAACATTACTGAGGTTACCCCTCAATCTCCTTTTCTCCAAGATAAAGAGGCTCAATTCCCTCAGTCTTTCATCATAAGGAAGATGCTCCAATCCCTTAGTTGTCATTGTTGCTCTGTGCTGGACTCTCTCCAGCAGTTCCCTGTCCTTCCTGATCTGAGTGCCCCAGAACTGGACACAATATTCCAGATGTGGTCTCATCAGGGCAGAGCAGGAGGGGAGAAGAACCTCTCTGGACCTACTGACCATGCCCCTTCTAATACACCCCAAGATGCAGCTGGTCTTCTTAGCCACAAGGGCACATTGCTGGCTCACGGTCATCTTGCTGTCCACCAGGACCTCCAGGTCCTTTTCCCCAGCACTACTCTAACAGGTTAGTACCCAACTTATACTGGTACATGGGATTGTTCTTGCCCACATGTAAGACCCTACACTTGCCCTTGTTAAATTTCATTAAATTTCTCCCCACCCAACTCTCCAGCCTGTCCAGGTCTCTCTGGATGGCAGCACAGCCTTCTGGCATGCTGGCCACTCCTCCCAGTTTGGTGTCATCATGCAAATGCAGTGACAGTACAGTACACTGTCCCCTGTTTAACTGAAGAGTTTCAAGGATGTTTTTGTCTTTTGTCTTGTGTTCTGAGCCAGTACTGCTTGCTTGCAGAGGGAGCTGGTATTTATCGAGGCCCCTGAGTGCTAGAGCGGTTTAATCAGTCATGCAGCCCCTCCAGTGGAAGCAGGCTGCCAGCTTGCTGTACATCTCTCTGTTCATGGTGCCCACCAAATGTTTTGGCATATATGCTTGTCATGTGTCATATTAGATCCAGGACCCCGCCAAACTTTGCAGCTCAGGCCCACTTCTTGCTGAACTTGACATGGGACAAAGCATTGTTCAACACAAGTGTGGCATTTCCCCCCTTGGCCTGTGTAAGCATCTTTAATTAACAGCAATCAACTCTTGTGTACTTGGAGCCATTAGCAACATCGACTGAACGAATCCATTGAACTTTTAGGTATGGCTGCTCAGATCTTTCATTTCTTAATTAAGTTCAATGGTTGACCTCAGCAGGTATCACTTAGCAGTGCTCAGTTAATATTTGCAGTAGTAGCTTGACAGAAGTTTTGAATTCAGAATTATATTGCTTATTAGTTTTTTCAGGTTGCTAGATAAGAACAATTTAATTTTGTGCTATGGTACAGCCCATTTGCCTGTTAGCCTACATATTATGCAAACAAATAACTACGGTAATATAAACACAGACATATTAAAAAAATTTACTGAGTACTGGATGGAGAAAAGGGGAATAAGTCTTTGATTTTTTCAAATTATTTTTTGACCTTACTCAGAATAAAGCAATGTTTTAAGCATGCAAAATTTTTCATGAAAGGAAAATAATTTTTCCATATGTCCTTCCTGACATGTCTTAAGGAAGTTTTAATTTTCATTTGCTATTTAATGTTAGATTCCTGATGTGGTGGAAAAAGTGAAGAAATTAAAACATTAGTATTGGTAATTGTCTTTCAGAGTGCTTCATTCCCTTTATGCAGCAGGGTAGTAAATAAAATTAACTTTGAATTACGATCTGTTTTTATGAAAACCATTAATTGCTCATGCAAAGGGTACATGGGATTTAGGTTTAGCTGGGGAATTCAATAAAAATCCTTTACAATTACTGTTTAATTTTTAACTTCATACTTCCCCATCATAGATCTGTAAAAATGCAACATCCTTCATTGTTTCCCCATGTCCTCTGTAAAAAACAATGTATTGCTTTTAAAAAATAAAAAAGCTTTTTCTATTTTTAATAATATGTTTTAATTCCCTCTCTTTCCCCACCCACTCCCAGTTAATAGTCATGTAGAGTGTGGAAAAGGAAAGGTCTGGTTTCGATCACAGACTGGAATAAACTGGGAGTTTATCTGTGGAATCAGTTGTATGACAATGTGAGAAAATGGTTGGGATATCAGAGTTCAGACTTCTGTTTCTAGGAAGAATCACTGAAGAGCACCTAGCTAGCTATTTTCCTGGAGAGATGCTTCAGAGCTTTTCATATGCTTATTTTGATAATTTCTTTAAAGTACACTGATGTGAAAAAAGAAGCTGAAAAAAGATGTTTCTAATTCAAGTTGTTTCAAGCAGTATCTTAAGGTTGAGTTACAAAACAAACCGTACATAAATAGTAGAAAACAGTCGCATCTTGTTGCCATGACAATGCCCTACTTATAACACATTAAGCTGATTCATGTCTTTTCTCACCTCACTGTTAATAAATTATGGTGGCTGATGAGAATTAAGCCAGCTGGAAGAGCCAGTGAATGTAAGCAGCAAATTAATTTGCCACTTCATTGTGGTGTCCTTAAGGGGAATTACCCTCTCCATAGCAAATAATATCTTACTATAAGTAAAATGGTAGGAAGATGTTGAAATGCCTAATCTTTGTTTTCTTTGTAATACTTATACATCACAGCTTCTTGATGTATCACCAAGAGCTAATGCAGCCCTATTCCTGTTGTAGGCAACAGCACTGACTTCACTTGGTGGTGGCCAATGTTACAGGGGCTCCTCCATTCCATCAGTGAAGATTATAGAGATATGTCTTTAAAACACCAGTTCCTCAAGTTCTGAGTTGTGTTTTGTCACCCAAAGTTAGGGATATTTGGCCAGAAGCTGCTGAGGCATGTCCCCTGCAATTCACATTTATGGTAAACTGCTGCCTATATGTGCTGTTACAATAGGAACAGTCCTTACTCAGTTGTTGTGTGAATAAGGTTATACAGAACAAAATGCAAGAGCTCAGATAATAGTGGGCATAAGTAAATGGTGATTAGAATTTAGGCTTCTTAATCTCTATTCACAGTGGAAAAGATTATCTTCTTTTTTCTGTAGCAAGATTTAACAATAGTAGTAGTAGAACTCAATAAATACTGTGTAGCTCATAATAGAAACCAGCCATATTTCGTTCAGAACTTTGTCTCTAAACTCACTTGAAGTCAATAAACTCTTAACAGCTGGAACTCTGTGTTGGAAGACTTTCTGAGTCACAAGTATAAGACCCTTGAAAAATAGCTAATTCTTGGTCTTGGAACCTGAAATGTGAGAAATGTTAACTGAATTCTACTTACAAATATTCTGTGATCTTCAAGCATTTGTTAAAGTGCAAGAGTTTGATTGGTTTTCCTATATTTTTTCTCTGATGACTTTTTGCAGTATTCTTCAGCACTTTTAGTCTTAGGTGTAAATCAAATGAAAATCTACTTGGGCTTGAGTTAACTAAAGAAACATTACCTGAACAATATCACCCAAGGAAGCCAAGTTAGACAGTCAGAATAGCTTGGCTAAGCTAAGCTCTCCTCCATTTGGTTCCTAGTTCCATTCAATTTTTTTCAATGATATTAAAAATCACTGTAGGCTGGCACCCAGTCAGTTGTCAATGTGCTTTTGAAATCTACTTTAATTTTGTCATAACAGTTTCCAACAGGCAATGGCATATTGTTCTGAATGTAAGGATGTTTACAGATTTTCTAACAATTCTCATTGCATTGGAGATGTCTTCAGTAACATCTTTCTGGTGAATAGTACAATGATAACGAACAAACTCTGCACATCCAGGCTTAACAGCAACTTAACATATCCACAGTTTCCCTTGATATGTCTGCTGCAACACCCATTGTCCTTCTCATTGTAGGTGTACCACCTACAAACACTGGTCAAACATTACAGATGCATTTTGTTTTCATCAAATAGATGGCACAAACACATTTTTAAAATTGCCTTGGGGCTTGAAATTCTTAAGACCAAATAGCACCTAAAAAACCTTGACATTACTCCTTTAAGCTACAGACAGCAACAAAGAACTGAGTAAAGCCTTCAATGTCTAGTGCTCTGGAAAATGCAGCAAATTTTTTCATATTCTCCTGAAGCTGCTCTTAAGTTTATCTTGTGAACAGCATTGTCATCTCATGTGAGTTGAGTTGGCCAAATACAACATTCTCACTAGCTATAAAATGTTTGTGATCTTCAGCTACCAACAGTAGTGAGCTCACTGATGTCAAATGGCTTTCTCTGAAGGTGGTCACCAGTGTTATCCCCTAGTTGCCTCAGTGTTTGCCTTTTGATGTTGCTGCAGGTGCAAACCTATCTCCAAGTGACACTGTTTGACTCTTACACAAGAGCAGTAATTTGCAAAGACACCTTTTGCCTTCAGATGAGGTGGCACATTTGCTTCCTATCTTTATTGCTAACCATCTCTCTTCTGCAGAGGAAGATGAGAGGACATGGAGGGAACACAAAGTTGCCCTGATGTGTAATCCCTCATCCTGCATACACAGCATACTTTTCCTGCTCCTGATCAGTCTTTTCTGGTTCTTCAGTTTTCCTTAGCAAAGCTCAGCCAAGAGTAGCTCCTGATATCCCCTGATTTCCCACTACATTAATTCAGAGATGGTTCCCTCCCAAAATTTTGTTCTCGTCATGGTTTATTGGGTTGTTTTTTTTTTTTCTGGGGGTGGGGAGGAAAGTGTGTTGCACAGCTGGAGAGCCAGAGCATGCAGCTGTGGAGCTCTATAGAGCTGACGGCTCCATGGGGACAGATCCCGCCGGTATCAATAGGCTTGGCCTCTCAATGTCTAGACATTCCTACCCATCCTTTCACAGCAGGAAAATAGCCTAAATGATTATATGGATTTAGCAATTCAAAAGCATGTCTGGGTGCCTCATCCAAAGGCTTTTGAACTGTGAGGAAGACACGTGCATACATTGGGATTTCTTGCTTTATTCTATATGCAGTCCTAAACTCGGACTTGTTCAATCCCTGTAATGTTCCTGTACCCATCAGCTCTATAGCAGTGTTAATGTTTCTTTCCTTTTATTCCACACCAGCAGCCTGGATTCTGGTGAGAGAATAATGGATTGCTCTAAAATGCCTTTTTTCTATCTTTATTGGACGAAACTTGGGGACAGCAAAGAGATTTCACTTACTGGAGCAAGAAGCATCAGCATCTTTAAGTCCACAGAGCTGAAATTCCTAGATTTCCTCATAATTTCATGGCACAAAATAAAATTTCACACTGAAAATTTTTACCTATGGTGAATTTACTGCTAACTATTCTGGCAGCCCACTCTGAATTTTGGGAAAAATAACACATTTGAGTGAAGCAGGAATATTGCATTGAGATATGTTTCTGAGTTTCTGAAAATTACAAGAACCAGCTCATTTCCACGCTCACAAACATGGCCTTGCGGTGGGTATTTGGGTAATTAAGAGTTAATCTATACTCTACTATTGTTCTTCCTTCTGTTTTGCTTTATTATGTGAATATCAACCATCCAAGGTAGTGTCACACTTTAAATCAAACCTCAAATTTCACAAAAGACAAATGAGTTCTACCCTCCTCTCCCCAACTACCATCACCCACCCTGTCCAGCCAGAGCATCAGCTGCTGCACTTTGGCTTAAAATCACTCTCATGCAGTGCAGCTGAACAGATTTATATCAGCTGACTAACCTGCTTGTGCAGCTTGATATGTGTGAAGGCCAAGGGATTGTAAGGGCTGGGGCTAAAGAAAGGTGGTAAGCTATTTCCATGTCTCTTTTTGATCATGTTCTCCACTGAAAAATTCATATGAGGGATTTTGGTTTTTATTCTTTGGTTACTTCTAACACAGGTACTGGACAACTGCTGAGAAAGAGGATGCATAAGCAAATGTTTCTGCAGCTTCTGCTGGAGCTTCTTTATGGTGTGGTGTAAAAGTAATGCCAGAGAGACCTTTATAATGCATCTGGTTTGTCTTTCAGAGCAAACAGTTCCTTCTGCATGTACTGGAAGAAAAGCCAACCAACAACCTAACCAATAAAGCAGTCCTTGTGTGTAAAGTATCATGGCTTCCAGAATCTTCCATTACCTTCCTGCTCTCACCAAAAAAGACGACAACTTAAATGCAAGTAAGTCTCGGTTCATATCTCTCTGATATGTGGGAAGTCTTTCCCATTCTCCTGGGAACTCTTGTCTGTTTACATCTCTGAGAGAGTGAGGCAATGGGCTGAGAGTTTTTATAGATCAGCTTGCAATATTCTCTGTCTGTTTCACTAAACGGTAGATGGCAATCATGAAAGGCAAAGCAAAAAAATCAATGTTTTCAGTTTCATGACACTTAATGAAAGGATTTCTGGCTTATCATACAGACTCATTCTAGAAAGTGTTTTATAGATAAAGCCTCCCCTCCCCCTGGGGTATCCAAGTTCATCTTCATTATAATGATGCTCTTCTTCAGTTCCCATTTTTATATACTGTTATTTTAAATTACAGTGTAACAGTTTTATATTTTAAGATTGCAGAATCAGATTTGCAGCTGCCATATTTTGGCTTTTCCTCATTTTCTCCAATAGAGCAATGTACAGTAATAACAGCCTAGGGTGTGATATCTTGTGTAGTTTTCTTAAAGTAAATTACAGTGAGAACCCACAAAACTACAAGTCTAAACACAGCAGTAAATTGTTCACTAGGGGCTTTGCAGACAGGTAATCTGCAAGACTTTATGCTATTAGTGCAACTTAAAATTACCTCCAAGGGGTTGTATTGTCAAAATAATGCTAAAGGAAAATGAGCTTCCAGACAACTTTTTAGATACAGTTGAGCTCAAAATTATCAAACCAAAGCGTTTTAACTCAGTACAAGCAGTGACATGGATGCTAGTGTCAGGATATGATGAATAATCATACCCATTAACTTCAAAACTGATAGTACTTCTGGTGACTTTTTATTTCTTGAATTACAGTATTGTGGCAGGCTGGCGGCTGTTTTTCAGATATAAACAGTCTGACTGAAACTGATTACTTCAGAATGTGAAACAAGCGGTCTTAATGTTGCTCTGATTTTGTGTGCAATTGGTGTTAGAAGATGTTCCTAATGATCAAGTGATAGCACAGAGTCCATATCAAAAAGCATCTGATCTTGCTTCCTGAGGAATAAGCGAATGTCATCTCTACAGTGGTTAGAAGCACACCCAGATCTCCTATTTTCCTGCCCTTTAATGTCTTATTCTTGGTGTGGTGGAGAATCTGTTACTAGTGCAATTTACATTCTCCTTAAGTGTTTCTTGGCCTTCATTCCACCTGTCACATGAGGAAATTACAGCTGTAACTTACTTTGTAGGAACTATGTTGGAGAAGCGTGTCATTTCTGGCTATCTAAATGTGAGAGGAACCATTACCAGATGATAATAAGAGTCACAGAGAGATGATTCTAGTGTCCCTTCCAACTCTAGAATCATCTAGTCATCTAGTTCAAGGTTCCTACAGTGGTTAGGGACATCCTGTCCTAGATCAGGTTGCTAGAACCTCATGAAGCCTGCCCTTGAATTCCTCCAGGGATGGAGCTTCCACACCACTCTGGCAACCCCTCCCAGTGCCTTACAACCCTCAGGGTGAATAATTGCTTTCTGATGTCTAATCTAAACATGCCCTGTCAAACACACCCTCTCCAGCTTTCCTACAGGCCCCCTTCAGGTACTGGGATACTACTATGAGATTTCCCCAGAGTCTTCTCTTCTCCAGGCTGAGCAGCCCCAACTCTCTCAGCCTGTCCTCATAGGAGAGGTGCTCCAGTCCCCTGATCATCCTCATGGCCTTCATCTGGACCCTCTTGAACAGGTCCATGTCCTTCTTGTGCTGAGGGTACCAAAGCTGGACACGTTATTCCAGTTGGTGTTTCATGAGAGCAGAGTAAAGGGGCAGAATCGCTTCTCTCAATCTGCTGACCGTGGCTCTTCTGATGCAGCCCAGGATATAATTGTTCTTCTGGGCTAAATGGTGACCAGGCCCTCAAGTATTACAAGCTGTTAAAGAGTTTAAGAATTACAGATCCATGCTACTTGGCAATATTTTTACCTGGAGGCTGTATGGCACTTTTTTCCTCATCTTCAAAGATTTGTGCGCTGAAGGTAGTTAGTTGCATCAGGATAGGTGACCTAGAGAATGTCAAAAGCTGTGCAGAGTGAACTGCAGCTTTAATTTTCTTTTTTTTTTGGCTGGGGGAGTGGGGTAATGCCTTTCATTCTTCAGAGCCCAGGAAACATTACACAAGGCAGAATTTGGGGCAAAAGGCATAACTAGAATAAATGTTACTATTATCAAGCCTGGCATTTGGCCTGTGGTCAATAACCCTGTTTCTTGAGCCTCCGAAGGCAGACTCTGCCTGTTGTAAAAATAGCTGCAGGACTTGGGTGTAAAAGAGGGGGTGTACAGCTGGTGACAGCACCGTGTACCAGCAGCCTCTTGCCTCTGTTCGTTACTGCTTGTCTTGCTGGAGCTCCCAAATGGGTCAACCCAGTGCTGGGATTGATTTCAATAGCCCTGTTACCTAGAAACTAAATCGGTCTCTTCCTTCCTCTGCTAGCTGGCAAAAGGCTTAAGGGTGAAAGTTCTGCATGTATTGAAGAAAAAAAAAAAAACTGGAAGGGACCCAGCTTGGTTAGCATTTCCAGCCCACTAATTGTGCTGTCAATGGCTCTGCAACATACAAGGACCCCCCAAAATCTCTGCCTGAGCAAATATGGGCACTGCAAGACTCTTACAGCCTTTCAGTTAGTCCTGCCTACTGTGTCCTTGTTCTCACCTGCATTAGAACACCTACTGTAACATGAGACCTGAAGGTCTCCTTCACTGATGCAAATTGGTGGCAGAATATTGTGAAAAAATCTGCACAGTGGCTAACAGCCATACAACTGAATGCTATTGGCTTTTTGGTTGTTGTCAGCACTGTTAACTCTTACTGATCACAGAAAAGCATATATTCTTTTTCTATGCATGTATATGTATCTTGCTGCTGTGGAGTGAGACAGCATCTCTTTATATCTTTGCTATGAACAATCCTGGCTGTGCTCCACCTGTTTTCATTAGGAAAGTCAGGCTATTATCTATTCTGTGGTGGGCAGGTTTAGCTAACTATTACCTGTTTGCTTAGCATTAAGCATGATGCTTAAACAGAATTTTGCTAAACTAAAAGCGCATGCTAGCTGTGGGGTTAGGACAAGGACAAGGAGATCACTTGCCAATTACTGTCCTGGCCAAAACAGACTTGAATTGTGGAGAATTTAATTTAATTTGCTGCCAATCTTGTCTGAGTAGTGAGAAATTAAAGCTAAATATTAAAACACCTTTTCCCTAGATCTCTTTCTTCCAGGCCTTCACTCAAAATTTTCTTTACTTTCCACCTATTCTTGTGTGGGGTCTTCTGTAGTCTGAAGGTGGATACCTGCTCCACTATTAACCTCCATGTGCTGAGGGGAGACAACCTGCCTCAGTATGGTCCTCATTGCAGTTTGCAGGGGAATCTCTGGTCCTATGCCTGGAACACCCCCTCTCCCTGCTTTTTCACTGATCTGGGGATCTGCAGGGTTGCTGCTCTCACAAATTCTCACTCCTCTCTTTTGGGTGCTGCCACCCAGGATTTCTTTTCTCATCTTAAATGTATTAACAGAGAGGGTGCTACTACTGTGGCTGATGGGCTCCGCCATGGCCAGCAGCTGGTTTGTCTTCCAGCTGGCTGGCGTTGGCTCTCTTGGATTAAGGGACCTTCTATAAGCTTCTCTGAGAAACCACCCTCTCTTTCCCCATGACAATGCATTTTTGTGTGTCTTAAGTTATCTGGAATCCATCTGAAAAATAAGAATTCAGAGATATGTCCCTATGCTCCTTGTCTGGTTTAGACAGAGATGCTTTTCCTCTTTTAATCTTGCTGCAACTAGATTTTCTCTTTATTTTCTTCCAACTGACTGCTGTGAATTTCACAAGGAATTGGGAATAAATCTTTCTGTTCTTAGCGAGAACTGTTTGTTGTGTTGACACCTCACCTCTCTTCCCTGGGGCTACATGATCTCTCCCAAATCCTCAGTGCATGCAGCTGATCCAAATGCAGTGTAATCCATTTGATGTAGTTTGGTTCATTTTGAATCAACAAAGCATTTTGTGTGCTTTTAACCTCCATACTGCACACCACACCTGTAGGGGGGCCACTAATCTAATTTTGATTCACAGTGGTGGCAACAAGCAGGTCACTTATGGAGTTAATGTCAGCTGCTCCACTAATTACTGTAGGAAAGTGATCCCATCATCCCAAATGAAAGTGTCTAACTCCAGCCTACAAAGCACTTCCAGTGCACTAATTCTGTTAATGCTCCATTACTGCTTCATTTGGGCCATGTAGTCCATCTCCCTAAGCGAGGCAGCAAATCCTAGACCAGTTACAGAGCTGGGAAAATGTACAGGCAAAAACATTGAATGTGTTATTGGGCATTGTTTTCTGTTGGGCTTGGTTAGTTTCTTTAGGTTTATTTAGACAGACCTGGCTTGATACATTGTAGCTTTTAGTAGTCTTAATCTTCGGCTCTATATTATGCCAAAAAAACCCCTGTGGACATGAATCTGATCTCTCTGCTCCTTAGGTACTGAAACATAAAATGGGAATATAAAGCTACGCTATTGCAATATTTTAAAGATTATCAGAAAAGATGACAGGTGCAGGCTATGCCAGTAACCTCAAACACAGAAGGAGAGGAACATCTGGGTATGTATCCTTATGCTTGAGAACTTGCAGTCTTCTCACTGCATGACAAGTTCCCCAACAGCCTCAGCCCATGAGCACAACTGAGTACTGTACAACAGTGAATGTCATATCTATAACAGAGAGGTAATTCTATGTTGCCTTCTACCCAAGGTCCCCCTTACAGATAGAGGTATGTGCAAAGTGTTCTATCTTCTTAAGTTTGGAAGGCTTGAATTTTCTTTCCACTGAAGTAAATGAGAATCCTCACACTGGTGTCTCTAGGGTTTCCTTAGGTTTCTTCCAATCATCCTTACTGTCATTTGTCCTAAAACACAGATGTGTCTCCTTTAAGACATACAAATTAATGATGAGAAAAATGCTTCTGAAGAGTGAAAGAAAGTTAATAGTGTTGGGACTGACTTGCTTGTTGGCTTGGTTTGGAAAGGAGCTGTGTGCTCTAGAAGAAAAGCATTAACTGCGACAGATTACTAAACAACACAAGGCATCTGAACTTCCTCTGGGCAGTGTCTGTTCACTTCTCAGCTGAACTGTAATGACTCTTGAAAACCTTCATGAAAGTTTTAAGTGCAAGGCAATATCTGTCAAGCAGTCACTGCTGGGCTTTAGCTCAGAAGGTGTTAAGTTTGTTAGGCAGCTGAAGCTTGTTGTAGCTAGCGAGACAGCAAGGGCTGGACGACAGTGGCTCTTGCAGAAGAGTCCAGTGACTGACTGCTAACCCAGGCACTACTTGCCTAATACTCCCTCTTTGCCCTGTTTCTGAGATGTTTGCCAAAATTCCCAGGTACTGAATCAGGTAGAGTTCATGCCTAAATATTCATTCTGAGCTGCTTTTATCTTTCTGTTCCTTTTGTTTTAAATACATGAACCTGGCTGCCCAGGGAAATGGTTGTGGCACCATCTCTGAGGTATTTAAAAGTCTGGTAAATGTAATGTTTAGAGGTGTAGTTTAAATTAGTAATGCCTTTTGTCACAGGGTAGGTTGATGGCTGGACTAGATGATCTGAGAGATCCCTTCCAACAAGGTAATTCTACAAAATCATGATATTGTGCCTTACTGATATGCACAGTATGCAGAATCTATTGGTTACTGTATACTTACTCCACGTGAAGTTTTAAAACTTCTGCTAAGAACTTTAAAAAGGCCCTTCTTATCCTAAAAAGAGATTAAATATAATCATATAAGACGTTGGTGCCTAAGTGGAGCTGTTTTGTCAGTGTTTAGGAACCGGTGAAGTGAATAGTTATAGACGAGATTGGAATGCAGCCTTAGTAATAGAACATGCTGCCAGTTTACATTTTCATGACATGAAATGGGTATGCTTATATAGAATGTAGTTGAAACATCTCAGGTGAGAAGGCTAGTTAGTGTCAGAATAAATACTGTGACATGGTCTGAAGATGTCAATATGACTTGTTTAGCAATACCTGACTGTATGTAATACAAGGTGTTTACTGCCTCCTGTAATATAGAGTGATTAATGCACATTTGGAAAAAAGCATCTCTATTTCCCATATGGAATGATCATCATGATGGAAATGTTTGTACCTTCAAAGAGACGAGGTTAGCCCTGCTGGGAGCAACACTGTGCCCCCTCCTGCCAGACAAGAGCTCATACCTTCCCTTCCCACTGTTTCACAAGGCTGCCTTGGCTGGGCTCTGCTTGCTTTCGCTGCCGGCTCTGCTGGACTGTCTTCTGGCAGATGGCTGATTACCGTAAAGAGGAGCTCGTGTGTTGTGGCCACTGTGTGCATATCCTGGCGTAACCAAGCATGGCACAGCTGTAGCTAAGCATGTGAAAGCAACATTTCTTTTCCTGCTGATGCCAGGATTGACTTTTCAAAGGAGAACTGGTGGTGCTGCTTTGAGCAGATGGTGAGCAGGAGCTTGGTTAAACAGCTGTGATGTCACATTTAAAAAGTCTCGTCAGGCTCTTCATGGCTCTTCAGCCATGTCACCAAGATTTCACCTCATTCAAAAGGTGAGCTGCCACTGCAAGCAGTGTATGCAGGGCGTGGGATGGAAAATGTGACCCTGCTTCACCTTAAGAAGTAGACAACAGCCCTTTGACTTTTTGAGCTTTAAAATGAGTGTAGGTGAAGTGAGACCCCACCTGGAGTATTGCATCCAGTTCTGGAGCCCTCAACACAGGAAGGATATTGAGCTATTGGAGAGGGTCCAAAGAAGGGCCACGAAGATGATCAAAGGATTGGAGCAACTGCCCTATGAGGACAGGCTGAGGGAGTTGGGGTTGTTCAGCCTGGAGAAGAGAAGGCTCAGAGGGGACCTCATAGTAACTTATCAGTACCTGAGGGGGTCCTACAAAAAGGCAGGGGAAGGAATTTTTAACATAATATCGGATGGGAGGACTAGAAACAATGGATATAAATTAGAGGGGGATAGATTTAGACTAGACATAAGAAAGAAATTCTTTACAGTGAGGGTGGTGAAGCACTGGAACAGGTTGCCCAGGGAGGTTGTGGATGCCCCCTCTCTGGGGGTGTTCAAGACTAGGCTGGACAGGGCACTGGGCAGCCTGGTCTAGTGGGAGGTGTCCCTGCCTATGGCAGGGGGGTTGGAACTCAATGATCTTTAAGGTCCCTTCCAACCCAGACTATTCTATGATTTTCCATAACCCAATGTGCAGTTTGGTGTTGTATGTGGCCAAATTTGTTCACCCAAACTTGAAGTTTTCAAAGCACGATGGTCACAGGGGATCCTTTGGATGCCCTCACCTAGACAAGATGTTGCACATGAGCATTATTAATTTGCTGCAGGACAACTGCAAATGAGAATTTGACAAGCTGACCCTTGTTCAGTCACCACCATGAGCCTCTTAAATCCTTTGTATTTAGCTTATTATAAAACAAATTCAACCTGACTGAAGAATCAAATGCTTTGGCAGTTCTATTTCATGTTCCAAAGGAGGTGAAGGTGTTCACACAGAAAATGGACATCACTGTAGGATGTGTTGGGGAATCTGACTGTATGACTCCCCAGGGTGTAAAACAATTGCTATGAAATTAGCAGTATCAACTACTGTGTCACCCATATTGATCTGTGGACACTTCTGTGCATAGCTGGGGTGGATCCTGGCTGTGTCACAGCTCAGATGAAGAAATGGGAGGGCTGACTTAGGCAAGGGATGGGACAGTCTGCTCTGAAGGGAATGAACCAGGAAGGATGGTGGAATAGCAATACAAGTGACAAGAGGAGTATTAGGTGGGTTCAGGAGGAAAGGCTGAAACCAGTGGTAAGTTTTACTTGGTGCAGAGTGTCTCACTTTGCTGAGAGGACCAAGCCAGGTGAGAGAAAAAAAGCTATGTGCAAGTGGCTGCACTGCTTGACATCTCTTGATACTGTGAATTACCAGGGTAAACATTTTAGAATGCTTGTATTTCTACTGGCATTCACTGAGCTTGCACTGGGTTTACAGTTGTACGATTTGGTTTATGCATTCACCCATACCTGAAGTATTGCTCTTGAAGTATTAGCCCTCTTTCAGACACTTCAGATCCTTTGGATTATTGCTCCTACCATTATTCTTGCATCCTCCAATTTTTACAGGTAATCTGCCAGATTCCTGTAAATCCAGACTCCTGTGCCAAGATGAGTGTCTCTTCACTTTGTGTGGTGGGCCTGACTTCCCCAGGATACACACTTAACATCAGTTTGTTTGCACATAGTGTGTGCAATGCGTTATGGAAGTATTAGTCCCACTGTGTACCTGCAGAGGGGTACTGCTTTCCTGTCTGCAAACATTAATGAGGTATGCCTTAGCTGTGTCTGGGAGATCCTGTTTCAGCTGCAGAGATGACTTTGGGACTGGGATGTGGAAAGCAGTGACAGACAGGCATGTCACTAAGAAGTGCCCTGACAGGGAGAGTGGTTGGCCAGAACTGTTATTCCTTCAAGCAAAATGTGCAACAGGCTGAGGAGGAGGCAGCAAAAGGCATGAGGTAGCTGTATTACCCTAAACTATTATTCAAGAGTTTTATTTCTCAAGAACTGTAACAGGTCCATATTTACCCTGCAGTATCTAACAGTATCTCTGTGTTTCACCATGGCAGCCTAAAGTGAGATAGGATGTGCCACTTTGTCCCTTCCCCTGAACACAATAGGGCGTCAAAGATGACAAATATATCTAACGAGTATTTCTTGCCTTTGGTGGCTCCCTGGCACTAGCCCCGATCAAATACATATGTGGTTGTAAATATGAATGAAAAGAAACAGTGACAGTAACTTAAGCACTGAATTAACTACTTGAAAAGTAGGATAAAGGTTATACAGCTTTTAAAACTTCAAGCATTAAAAACTACTTAAACACTTAGAGCATGTGAGTGCTATGTTCACCAGACTACCTGCTTTTCCCTATTTAGTTTCCTGTTACCAGTTCTATTCTGTGCCTTTTTAGGGAAGATCTCTTTGTGTCTTCAGCATTAATTATGTCTATTTAGCACCATTCTTACCTTTCTCAATTAGCTCAACAAATTCTGGGCCCTAAAATGAGTTGGTCCTAATAGGACCTGCTAGAGAGCAAACCCACCAGCAACATGTATGACTGGGAGCTGCTGCTGCCTGAAGCAGCGTAGGCAGTCTGCTCTAGGTGCAAGACTTGGTAGTCATAATTTTTATTAATCAAATATAAGGTATTTAGGCTGATTGTTAAGTTTCATCTGACCACAAGGCAAGCGGTTATTTATCCCTTATCAATGTAGTGCTTTTGATTGAAATGTGTCTTTCTCTTCTTTTTTTTTTTTTATTCTCTCTCCCCCAGCCCCTTTCTTTGCTGGACATAACAGACAATGGAAGGGATAGGGCCAAAGTGCTCTTCTGCAGACAAGAAGCTAATTGTCTAAAAACAACACATCATTCAAGACCATGGGAGATTGAAGACAGTGGCAGGAGGATGAATATACAAAAGTGCCTACTGTTAAGGACACGGCTTTAAGTGTTTAAATTCAAATCACATTCCCATTTAAGGTTCAAATTTATAGCAAGAACACACACACAAGGGTTTCAGTGTTTAATATAAATTTCATCCAGCTTCTCAGGGTACTCCTGATGGCAGCGCATCACAGCAGAGTGCAAAAGAGACTTGCTTTCCTTGCTATATGAAGCAGAAATATTGAAGTAGGTTATTTTGGTTTGGTTTGGTTTTATGTGCTCTGTGTTAGTAAATAGAGCAGCTTGTCATATCTAGGCTCTGATTTTTGAGTTCTGAGCTTAGTCCTTGGCTCACAATGCTATTGTTCTTGGACCTTTGCCTTGAGCTGAAGGGTTCAGATGTGGGGAGGAAGAAGAGAAGCTAAAAATAAAAGATAATGCTTTCCCAGATGTCTCAGCACTTCCATCCTTGCAGGCAGTGTGGACTGGCACAGTTTGCTTTCACACACGAGACGAATGTCTGTATCCTCCACTGCCTTCCATGCCTTTGCCCTGTGCTTTAACTGTGTTTCCTTGGGCCTGTCACAGCAGCAGAGAAACAGGTTTCACTTTCCTTTATGTGTCAAGAAAAGAACATTTGCATCGCAGATGTAAGAGGCGGGTTGAGTTCCTCTTCTTCACGTCCTCAGTGCAACCTCACCATGCCTGCTCCTGCTGTGGGCCTGTGCAGATGAGAGATGCCAAGCGCATGCTTTAGTTTTTTTGGTAAAGGCTGTGGCACATAATGCCTGTACATACACATGCATGATTTGCCTGGGACATTTGCCCAGGCATGACCTGCCTGGGTTGCAGGTAAGCTCCATCTCCATTCATTCACCTATGTCCTCAGCAGGGCATCCCTGGAAGCACTGAAGGTTGCAGATGTAAGGTGGTGAAAGAGGTATTTCTGCATCAGAGGCTGCAGCACTTGCCACAACAAGATTTTGTGCATGCAGGAGCTGAAGTTAGTTTACTTATCAGAGCAATAAAAACACCCCCAGTTACATCAGATGAGCTGTAAGCTACAGTTGAGGTGACTGCCAGTAGTCAACATTTAGAAGAAAGCTTCTTTTGGGTGGGAAGTTCCCTCTCTGCTCATTTTCAGGCTTTGAGTACACGCCATTAAACCCTCTGTTGTGAAATCCTGTCAGTGGTGGGTTTGAATATAGATGCCACAGAGGCAGGTAAAATATTTCAACGTTGAAATATTTTCTGTGAAAATCACTCAGCTGAGGTTATCTTTGTATATGAACATCCAGTGGCCAAGGAAAGGTATCCCCTGCCTCTCCAGCCACACTTCTCTCTTGGTAATAAAACATTTCTGCAGCTTTATGAGTTCAAACAAACAGATAAAGAGTTTCTGACAGCAATGTGGGTTTAGTCAGATTGTTGTGAGTAGCTTAGGTGCAGTATCAGTGCATGAGGTTCTCAATTTCTGAAATATTTGAACAAATTGAATATTGGAACAATTTAAATTTTGAGTTTAGCATCTTAGGACTCACACTGCATTTTTAGACATTTCAAAGACCTATTAATAACAGTATTCGTCTGTACGAGTAAAACAGAGCACTGGTGATGCCTGTGGAGTCCTTTCACAAGGTGTGCTACTTATGCGCATGAAGTGGCCCAGTTGCTGTCTCCTGAGAATCCAACCAGGTTAATCAGCATGGAAAGTTTCCAGGTCAATTTGGGTATATTATTAGCACATCTTGTTTCTTCTTTTAGGACAGTTAATTGAGAAGCTACAGCGAAGCTTTCTTTTCTTGGGTTTCTAAAACTTTTGAGGTCCCTTTTCCTTTGCAGTGGTAATTGATAATGTGTAGTCAGGTAGCTTTCAAGAGAAGTGAATTATTAAAAAGTCTGCTGTGGAGTGCTGGAAAAAGGCAGGTCCCTTGAGTAGGAGCTTCAGGCTGGGCACAACTGTCCTGTTGCTAAATGCAGCTGGATTGTGTTCATGGGTGTGCTTCAAGTGTCTCTCTCTTGAATTCCCCTCCTGACTAGGGAGAGGGCTTGTGCACCTGAAGCAATGCATAGTTTTCTTCCTGTGTGGGTGGCTGCTTCAGTAAAAGATATTATTTCTTCTTACAAACTTTGCCTCTTTCACTGGAGAAAACAGAACAATAGTTCTACTGTTGTGTGGGTGAGTAATTTTACTATTGTAAGAACAAAGTCAGGAATCATCCATGTATGTCCCAGTACCATGTCTGTGCCTTACCTCTCTAGGAAATTGGAGGTGAAAGAAAGATGCCTGATGCAACCCCTATCACTGCTTTTTTCAACAATTAAGACATTTTGTTTCTCTTTCTGGTGTGTTTGCTGCCTCTCTACTTACTAAACCTTAAGCAGCTTTCCTTGTCTCAGCTGCTGTGTGCTTCATGTGCTGGTAGGACCAAAGAGCTTCTGGCCAGGTGGGGTTCCCATGTCCTCTCCCTCCTTTTAGCCAGTGGAAATGCAGGTCACAGTCACAGTGTTGTTTGCACATGCCCTGGGATTGCTTTCCAAAGACTAGTCTAGACACACAATGAGGCTGTGGCTCATGCACTGGCTTTCCTCAGCACCAACATCAAGTTTAAGTGACTCACTCTTCCACCCCACCACTACAAGAGAGGTGGTTTCTGGTGAGTTTAAATCTTGTTGTTTGAGGGTTTTGGAAGAAAAAAAAAAACAAAAAAAGCAAACAACTCTCCCTCCCCCCCCAAGCCCCGCAAACCAGTAGCAGGCTGACAGTGCCATCTGTGTTTGATACCCCTTACCTTCTGGGGTCTGTGCTAAAATCTGCTGGAAAAGCTTGTGAGCTTCAGCTTCAGTATTAAGGGGAGTAATTTCTATTGGAAGAAAAAATAATATATAAAAACAGCCTCTAAACTAAAACAGGAATTAGGTGGCACCTGGAAATGCATGCTGAGCTTGAGCAAGCTGGAAACAAGATATCTGAGCTGAATGGATGGAAGTTGGCAGCATTGCCATATTTGTGCCAGCTGAAGATCTTGCCTAAATGCTCAGATGGATTCATCTCACTCAAAATCTGACAGATCTAACTCTTGGGGGGTAGTGGGAGAAGAATGAGCTTCATTCTCAATGGCTTCATTGTGCCTCTGGAGGTAGAACACAGGTGAAGTTGACTACTTTGATTAAAGTGTTCACACTACCATCAAGATTGTTATAAATCCCAGTGTAAAACATTGTGATGCTCTTTTATTCTAATGCTGTATCCTCTAAGTGGCTACTTTTAAAGACATCAATTTTGTCATTGTTCTCCTTGCTCACATATCTCACAGAAAAAGTGTATTAATAATATATATACTTTCTGTTTTTATTATTTCTGCCACTACAGAAAAATATTAACTTTTTCTTTTTTTGACTGGCAGCTGCAGAAGTTTCACTTCTATTGCACAAAATGTGTGATGGATATTGAGAACACTTTCACCCAGTTGCTTGCTTCATTTGATTTTTGTGGCACGACTAATGTAATAACATCTTTTCAAATTGTATTAATTAATACTTTCCCTTGTGTTACAGAAACAGCAAGGAGAGCGTTTTTAGAATATCATAACAACAATTTCTCATGCCCCATACTTTGCAATATTTAAACCAATTATCACATCAGAAAAAACATGAAAAAACAGTTTCACTGTTGCAGCNATTTTTAGAATATCATAACAATTTCTCATGCCCCATACTTTGCAATATTTAAACCAATTATCACATCAGAAAAAACATGAAAAAACAGTTTCACTGTTGCAGCCATTACTGAGAATACGTGATTGTAGTTGTTCAAAATGTGCTATCTACAGTAATACACATCTTGGTGACTGCAAAAGGAATTTACTTAGTCTTGGATTTTTCAAGCAACCACAGTGTTGCTAATAACCACAGTAGTGATAAAGAAGTGCACTTGCATCTGTGGTCACAGCTTAAATTCTGCTTTCAAGATAGATATCTGAATTTGATCATGTTGGGTGATACAGGTTTAAAATCTGTTTTGTCAGAAATGTGAGTAAGGTTTGGCTTAGCAGCTGGGAAAATATTTAAAGCTGAGAAGAAATTAATATGAATAAGAGGATGTGTGATGAGCTGTCTAATACTGCCAGGAGCAAAAAGATCAGATTTCTTCAGCTAATTCAAACAGCACATTTACATCCACATCTTTAATACAGACACCTGGGAGTGACTAAAGGCTATTGCGTGGAAGTTTTTGTTGGTAGGATTTTGTCAGCAAAGACCGCAGCAAAGAGAGTGCCCATAATGACAAGACTAATCTTCCTAGAGAGCTAAATCCTCCGGTCAATGTAACTAATACAGTAAAAAGACTCTACTGATGCCATGAGTTGTGTGTGTGTCGAGGGCTATTTTGCCAGTGTTACTCCACCAGTGGGGATGCATTTTTCTTCTAAGAGAAGCTCCTTACAGAAGTCTGGCACTGCACCTATTCAGTTACCCAGAAGCTGGGGTGGGTTTGAGTGGTTAGAGGCAAACAGTAAAGTGCTTGTGACAAGAGGGCTTGGGGTGGGGTATCTGTTTGCCCTCAGTGTGATTGTTGGGTCAGGTTTTAGCCTTTCAGTCTAAAACTCTGGTTAGTAATGAGAAAGATGAGTTCTTGGTATGCAGTTTCACCAATGTGACACTGACTGCCTCCAAGAAAGGCAGTTCCACTGCCCTCCCACCTCTGTGACCTGTGTTTCACAGCAGCTGCATGTTCAAGTCTACGTGAGACTCAATCTAGATCAAAGAGGATGACTTCCTCTTAGCCCTTGGTTGAGCCAATTTTCCCATGAAGATCTTTGCTGCTGTTAAATTCATCCTAGCAAACTTCAAAACAGGGGAGTACCTGCCACTCAGGCTTCTGCTGAGACCTGTCATTCTCTGCATGCTCCACTGAAGATTGGTTTCAAACTGTAGCTGTGGCCATGGTTGGAAATACTCACCTGAAGGTGGCTGGATGGAGGGAGTGGCTTTACAGCAATGTGACTGGGAGAAAAATTTGGCTGCCTGAAGTCTGTAACATTACTTTAAATGGGATTAAGCATTAAGCCTTGTTTGAGTTCTAAAACTCAATGGAACATTGCCACAGCGGTGTTTTGGGAGTCCTGCTGCTCTCCTGTATACTCTATAAAGCTCCTGAATGATCCTCTGACTTGTTTGTGTTTAATTCTCATGGGAAAAGTTTACCCTTCTGATTTCTTATAACTCATTAAACATTGATAATCAGCACAATGGTGTACAAGATGTGGGAAACAAGAGCAGGAAAGTTCAGAAGAAACATAATGGAGAGTATACCACCATCCCACGATCCAACCTCCAGGTTAATCAGAAAAACATCTCTAAATGGCAAAATCATGGGGCTTGCATCTGCCTGATGGATGCCCCTTCTCTGGAGATGTTTAGGGCCAGGCTGGACAAGGCATTGAGCAACCTGATTTAGTGGGAGGTGTCCCTGCCTATGGCAGGGGCGTTGGAACTTGGAACTAGATGATCTTGAAGGTCCCCTTCAAACCAAACTACGCCAACATTATGCATGGCTTGTCACACGCAAGTAACTCTACTCTGCTCAAAATGATCTCTGGGTGGTATTTCTTGACTCTTTATTTAATTTTATCTTTCATAGAAGAAGCAAGCAGTGGAAGCTGGGAGGCAGATGTGTGGCTGATATAAACAGAAATCCCTCTAATGAACTCAGTGGAGCTGAACTAGTTACAGCAGCACAAAAAAATTCCTTTTCTTCCCAGGTCAGAAACTGAGACTTGCAGCCTGGCTTGCTCATGCCCAGTTTGAGCATTGTCATTTGCTCCCAAAAGCCCAATTTCTACACTCTTTGAAAGAGAATAGTGAAGGTGCTTGGTCTGAAGGAAGAGTTGGGAGCTCAAGGTCCAAAGAGACGAATGAATGAAATTCATTAGCCACCTCATATGCTGCTTGGTTTCTTCCTGGGCATCTAAGTGCCCCAGTCTCTTGGCATACTGCAAGGATGTGCTTTTGTGACACTGAGAGCTTCTGTGTCCTAAAGTGTTGCACTGCTGGTGTGTGCAGACATGACATGATATCAGCCTGGAAAATCCTGGATAGGAATAATCCCTTACATGTCACCTGCTCTCTTCTTAGCAGACAACTAGCTTTGTTGTTATAGGGGGTGACAGGTAAATTTATATTTTTCTATAATCAGCAGCAACGATGTAGCTTTTGGGGCTTCCTGAGAATCCAAAAATTTGTTAAAAAAAAAAAGCAAAAGGACTTGTCCAGTGTTTAAATCTTAGGGCTGTTCCTGAGGACCTTTGACCTAATTTTTTAAACAGAGTCATAAGCTGTGATTGCACTCAGTTTGAGATCATTGCCATAATTAATTTTAATTAAAGTAAATTTAATTTAGACCTTGAAAAGTGCTTTTGTATCATTGCATAGCAAAGTTCATGTATGACAGAATGTCACTCATGTCATTTTGTGGTTTGATGTTTACTTGTACAACGCCTGCTCGCTTAGCCATGCTTTGAAAATTCCAAATATGCTCTTGTAAGTAGGTTGCAGCGAATGCCAATACAGTGATTACATAAGGCAGAGAAATCTGCTGATTTGCATGGCCACAGTTTTGTGAAATACCACCTCACACGTGTCCTCACACATGCCAATAGGTTTTTATGGTTTACTGTGCATTGATTTTTCAGAGCCCTTATCCATCTATTCCATGATGATCTCAGTTTGAGCTGATGATGCAGGGTGGACAGGGCTTTGATCCATGCTTCTGAGGGCCCTGTTACACTAACTGTTTGTCTGGCAGATTTATCTCCTGCTTCCCCAAGTCAGAGCCATCCTTAAGCAGCCACTGGCTCCCAGCCACTTCCAGCCTCGACTATTGTGGTGTTCACTTTTGGGAAGCTGTGAAAAACAATTAATATGGCTACAACTCACTTGAGAGTCAGAAACATTTGGTACAGTAGTAAAAATATTCCTGGCAGAACAGCAATAGCCAGTTTAATAGCTAATTGGCCTTACTCTCAATGAGTGATATCAATACATCTCTAAATTCTGGCTGCAGGGTCAAAGCAAGTGATATTACTCCCTTCCCACCATGCATAGGGCTGATGCAGGATCCAGAAAGCAAGCAAACATATAAAAATGTGCTTAGCTCATGAAAATGCCATTTGGATTTAGTAGAAAATTATACAACAATATTTCTTTTATGTATTTGAAGCAATCAAACAAATGTGTAGACAAAGTAAATTACTTGCTGTACGAATTTCCTATATAAGACAGGTCAAATTGTCTAGGTATGGCTGCAAATAATATTAATTGAAAATGGCAGTGCTCTCTTACTAAAATTTGCTGCCGCCTTGAATTAGTATTCCTCATGGTAACCACTTGTCAAGTACATGGCCAATAAATAAGCTGGGTGGTGTAAACACAACTATGTGATCAGGAAGTTAAAAAAGCATTGGCAATGCCTTTTGGGGGGGTCTTTCTGTTTCTCAGATGAAAAGTTTTTCCTGTTCACAAAACTCCCAAGTTATCTGTACAAGCCTGTGTTGGCTCAGCCAACAGTTCACTTCTGTTCTGCAGATTTTAGCCACATGAATCATTTCCAGTTCCGCTTTCCTATTGCCATGGATTTTCAAAAGGGAGCGGGCACGATCAAGAATATCCAGTGTTAGTATTGTTACTGCTAAATCAAATGAGAATAAAGTTGAAAAAGCTCTTGAATGAACTCCTGGAAGCCAGTGTTTAACTCCTGGTCTTGGAATCAGAAATGCAGATTTCTCTATGGCCTGGGAAACATCCAATACTAGTCTGCATCAGAATTGCTGAACAGACTGGACTTTGAGATCAAGCCAGAAGATTAATTCCTACTTTCCTGCCACAGCCTCCATCCTCCTGGAACTAGAAAAAGAGCCAAAAACTCCCAACCAGGGTGTCTGACCTTTGCTGTTGGCTGCCAGAGCCCTGGCTGCACGATTGCTTTGCTTCCAGGACCCCATTTCCATCCCTAGATGCTTCTTACTTGCTATCTGACCCATGATGTGGGGCTACCTTTCTCATCATCAGTGAGATTGCTGACATGGCCACTTGCCTTCATCTCTTGGGCAATTCATCCTTGCCACCCTGTGTTAAAAAGCAAACCAATTTGGTTCAGATCATTTAGCACCCTTTATTTTCAGTCAAACTGGGGAACTGGCTGGCATTTGTTGTATAGATACAGTCTTTAAATGGAAAGATGCTGGAATATTATATAGTGAACAAGGTGATCTTTACTCAAATGCTACAAAATTATACATTGGTAAACAATTAAAGAAGGTTCAAGACAAAAGGAGATGGAACTCCATGAAAGAAGTGATGTACCTTAGGAAGTCTTTCTTTAAGGGTAGAGTTCGGATGCAAGATGTTTTTATGAATTTGAAGGGAAGGCAGAAAAGTGCTTAGAGGAGAGATCTTTTGGCAATCAAAGACATGGTGCACCAGGCTCAGTAAGCCCCTGAGCTCAGCATGACCAGAGACTGGGAGAATATTAGGAAGAAGTGGGTTGCTTCTGCCTTCTTACAGTCCACCCTCCACTTATGGCCACACCTGGGTACATAAAGATATGCCAGAGGGATCTTTGTTTGGAGTGAGCCTTGCCTGCATTGTCACCTCATCAGTGGCTTTCGGGAAAAGGACACAGCCTCTGAACAGTGGTTCACAAGCAGAAATTACCCCTTGCTGAAGTCCTGCCTCTGCAGAGAAGTTACTGCATTTCCATGTTTAATGCTTTAGTCTTCAAAACAGTAGAGTTTGGGGAAACACTTCTGCCTTCTCACGTGGATGCTGAACAACAGGAAGAAGTTTCTTGGTGACTGATTTGAATCAATCAGCTTATTGATGCTGAAACCTTTGGGTATAGAAACAGTGAATAATGGCAAAAATAATTTTAGTTTTATTTGACTGACTTTTTACTTAGGTAAATGCATCATCTTAATTAATTAGAAGTGATCTTTCAAAGTTAACTGAATATGAACTTTGTTGATGGTGAATTTCTGAGTAAAGATTCACACAAAATCCTAACCCCACTTTATTACTCATGTGCAATGCTTCTTTAGGTTATGTAGTATTGTGTATAGTATATGGATTTGTTTAACTTACCTCTCCTGGGTTCCCAGAATAATCAAATGAACCCTTAAGTAAGGGGCAGCAATTTCAATGCTTCATCCCAACCCATTGGAATTCCAAAATCCAGGTTGAAAGGACAAAGAGCACCATGGTGTCACACTGCCTGAGATGCCAGTGGAATAACCTTCACTTGGTCCATTTGATGGTCTCATTCTGTGTTTGCAGATCAAATCTGACTTGAGCAAGACATCCGTTCAGACAGCAATAAATACAGCTTTTGTTTATTGTGATAATTAATTAATTAAAACTTGTCTTTCTCTCTGTCAGCTGAGTTTGAGTTTCTTCTCTCCAGTGCATCAAGGGGGTCAGAGCCAAAAAAAACGTCATGTATACCAATGTAACATGAAATATTAAAGATTATTTGCATTTTATTTTGTTTCTCTTCACATTTTTCATCAGATTCCCATCACCCCACTGTCTCTAAGGATCAGTGCATGCTCCCCATGCAGCCTGGAGGCTTTCCTCCACCCCCAGATTTGGTACAAGGCAGCTGCAATGAGGCTGGAGAACTCAGCCTCTCTGGAGGAAGATGAACAATCCAATTTTGTTGATGCAACATCTTCTATGTATATATAAAATAAAAATAGATTGTTCCTCAGCTACGGAAGAGGCTATCCCTATGCAGATGCCAGAATGTATGACTACTCTGGACAACTAGAATCAGGTCCAGATAGTGATCCCAGCGAGCTGTTCACAGATGTGCCTATTGAAAACGTTTAGAGTTTGTGAAAATCAACAACACCATCTAAGCAAGTCCTTTTCTCTTTGCCTAGGACACACTCCAGTGGGCTGTAGTACCAAACTGCTGATTTCTAACTAACTCTCCAAATAGTACAAATCTAGAGGGTTTATGGTGATGAGTAATGATCTATGGAAGCTAAGGGCTGATGCATGCCTGAGAGCTTGGTTTTGATCTAAATTACACTGCTGTAAATCTGGAGTGATTTTGAAAAGACAAGAGAGATAGGACAGAGAGAGGACATGGGAATCAAGGCACTGAACAGGCAGAGCATGCAGGTTTGCTGTCAGGATTGCTAGGAAAATTGCAGGTGCTCTGCAGAGTGTCACGGTCACTTCTCTGCAAATGATTTATGAGGGCTTTTATAGCAACTACTTCTGCGCCAGGGGAAAAAAGACTTCTGAAAGTTTCTCCAGTAACCTTCCTGGGAGCCCAGGTTCAGGCTGGCTGAGAGAAGAGGTGTTGGAGCTTGAAATCCCCTCTGGTCCCTTCTGCGTCCTTGGAAGGGGCAGAGGAAGCCCCCCCACCTTGAGCTGGCAGAGTCAGTCCCTTTTGCACATGAGGGAATAGGTGTGCAGGAGGCGCTTTTGACTTTGTGCACTCAACCAGAGAAGTTCTCACAGACTCCAGAAAGAAAAGAATTTACTCTGGGGCAAATTCTGTCATCCTAAGCCAAGCAAGATGCACAGAAAAATCCTGGTAAGTTTATTCAAATGAGGATTACAGTGATTGAGCTCAGACATTTCTTACTGTTCTTCTCTACCTTGTTGTACCCCCACATGCTCTAACCTGTACATAGCCCTCTCTTTTCCATGACTCTAAGCATACCTATTACAAGCAGATTTATATTCTTGCAGAGAAAATACACATACACAAAAATATACATATATATTCACATGTAAATATAACAGAACCAGAGCATGTAGTGATAGGACCAGGGACAATGGTTTAAAACCAGAGCAGGTCGAGTTTAGATAAGATGTTAGGAAGAAGTTCTTCATCATGAGGGTGATGAGGCATTGGAACAGGCTGTTCAGAGAGGTCATGGAGGCCAGGCTTGATGAGGCTCTGAGCATTCAGATCTAGTGCAGAGATGTCCCTGCTCACTGCAGGAGGCTTGGACTAGGTAACCTTTGAAGGTCCCTTCCAACTCTATGATTCTATGAAATATATGTATACACACACACATTGAATGAATGAATGAAACTGAACTGATGAATGAAATTAGAGGTGGAATACAATCAGTAGCTCACAGAGTTTCTGGAAAACTTGCATGAGAGCATTTCTGAATATGTGGGACAGTCCAGTTCAGGATCATCAGTTTTGATGATATTTTGAGTGGTGTACAGAGAAAATTTCTTGCAATGATTAAAGAGCTCTAAACTGCTGCTGAGAGATAACCAATGCTACATGCAAATGCAAAATTGCTCATTATGTGTAATGTTCAGTGATTAGTGTTTTGACTACAGTTGTTTTAGGGAAGTCTGATATATGGCAGCAGCAAGATCAAAGGAATGTTAATTCCACCTTTTAATCATCATCTGAAACCTTGGGCCTGATGGAAGATAGGGAAAACCTTTCTTCCCCACTATACCTTTAAGTTTTAGATAATTGAAATTTTTTGGGGGTTTTATAGGTGAAAAAAAGACCAGGACAACAGGCCTTCTAAAAAGCCTCAGAAAGCCAGAGGTGCAAGTACTGAGGACCCACCACAAACTCCCAAAAAACAAGCCAGCACCTTCATTGGTTGAACTCTAGTCTTACACCAGAAGAAGCAAATGCAATCCTGGTCATAACAAACAATCTTCCCACCCAAAAAAGTACAAATGAAAAGTAAGTAACAGAATGTGGAGAATACACTCTGCTAATTACTGATGTTTTAATGAACTCTATGGTCTCATCCCTGCACTGAGCAGCTCTAGTCAGACCCAGCAACTTATGTCAGTGCCAGGCTCAAAACTGAATCTCATGCTATTTTTACTGCTGATTCTCTCCATTGCATGTTCCACGCAGACCGTGCTTGTTAAATAAAGCAAGCAGTTTAAGGACTGTTTTTGTCCACTTGCCAACATTTTGTCTGCCCTGAAAGACAGCCAGCAATAACAATCTAGAGAAGAAGAGGGATAGGACTATGTGAAAATCTGAAATTGTTTTGATGTGGCTGAATGGGGAATAAGGCTAAAGAAGAAATTGCAGGAGTGAAAATGAACAGAGAGCAAGGGGACAGAGACATAAAAGTGTAACAACAGAAGAGGTGAGGGGTGAGATGTACAATAGCAGCATGCATAGCATAGCTGAAGCCAAAGCCAAATGTCAGTCCAAAGAGCCTCTGTCTCGAAGTGCTGCTTTACTTGTGGTTCAAACTTCAAAGTCTCTTTTGTTATTAGGGTTTTGAATTGAAATAAACATGCATAAACATAGCAACAAGTTTTGTTCCAGTTTTGACTAAGTTCCTGACTAAGGCCAGGCTTAGATGAGGATTAGGACATTTTCTAGACACATGTGTGCACAGACACATGTGACCCTGTACAGAACTCATTTCTTTCCTTTCCTTGTTCAGTCCATCCATCATTTTAGCTGCTTTTTGATGTTTTGTAAATTTGCACTTGCATGTGGAGACATCCCTGGGGAACTTCCAATCGCTGCTGACACTTGGATGCCATGGTGATAAGTGTGTAAGAGGCATCACGCTGCACTGGGACCCGTCAGCCCTACCTAAGCTGCATCAAGTGCCAGAACTGCCCAGCCAAAGAGCCAGAGATGCCATTGCATCACAGGGGCCATTGCCAGCAGGAGATATTAGCCTGTGTAAGAGGCCTACACCACCAGTCCCAAAGGATGTCATTACTAGCCACACTGCCTTAGATACCCAGTAGATCCATGATCAACAGGTTGAATGTTGGCAAGCCAGCTGCTGGTGTTTTGATAATGAAATGGATTAAACCTGTGATAATTCATAAGCAGTGAGTATTGGAAATGTATATCTAAAAGGACTGGCTTTAAGAGGAAAGAATTCCTGCCCTCAGTCTGGACCAATAGTATCATAAGGTTTGCTGGCCTCAGTGAGTGCATGAATATATCAACCAAGCAAAATGCTGTGCAGTCATTATACTGCCCTTAATCAACTGGAAGGCATTGAGCTGAATGCTACAGAGAAATGCACCAGCTGATATGAAATAGTCTTTCTTCTCTCCAAATAAGGTGATAATCAAGAGGACATCTGAGTCCAGCCTTATTTTCCAAGGCCTCATCCATCTCCCTCTCTCACTCATGACATTATACTCGGTGCCAGTGCACTGAGGAGAATGAGTTTTATTCCACAGCTGTGAGCTTCAGCACTCAGCCCAACACATCCTGCTCAGGCAATGAAAAGGTAAAAGTGGGTTTTTGTCAACAGAATAACAAAAGACTGTTTCAATCACTCTTCTTTCCCATGTGTTTTATATTCTGAGTAATGGCAAGGTCACAGGTTGGTTCTTTTATCTATTTGGCATCCGTTCATTTCTACTCAGAAACAGCTAGCAGGAGCCATGCCATCCCCCAGACACACAGTGATAAGGATTTTCAGAGTTCATTAGCTGAAAAAGAAGAAAAGTTTTTCAGCAATGTGGTTCTGGCTGTCAGAAACAGTGCAGCAACCAGACACAAGATCTTTGACCATTGTCTTTCTAATATTTCCAGACAGGAAGCCTTTTTCAGTCCTTGACTGAAACAGGCTGTGAGTTTTCCACTTGGTACTGGTGTATCATCCACAGGAAAGGGACTTTTCTTAATTTGTTTGAAAATTCATCAAGAATTGATTTGCAGGTACCAAACCAGCCATTGCTACTTTCTTTCTACAAAGACCCTGCATTTCTCTTCTATAAAGAGATTATCAAAGAAATTCATTCAGAAATGGAGAGAAATTCAAAGGGTGACTTACCTGCAGAACCAGGGTGCAAAACCATGATTATCAATGCACCTGGAGCCTAATACCATATAGACCCTAGACATACAGAATTAGGAACACACACTGCTGTCTTTATGGGCTCTTATCACACTATAAATCACTGAAGCTGACAACTTGGAGTGACTGGGCTAATGCTTCAACACCAGTGATACCATAACTATATGGCAATTTCTTGACATGAAAGCATTGCACAAGGAGCCTCATATATGATATAATTGAGAAATATTTATTAGAAATATGCACTCCTGCTTGTCATATTCATCATCCCACTTCTTGTCTTGATTTCTTTTCATTCCCCTTTATATATTTTTGCAAACACATAAGGATGAAGTGCCAGTTTTACATGCAATCTCTTGGTCCTGTCTGGAATTCTTTGAATTATGTGTTACAGGCAACAAACAAGAGGTGGGAGAGCCAGGGAACTACACATGTGTCTAAGCGATGCATTTATGGACATCAGAGTGCCTGAAATTAGTGCATTCCTCTTGCTGCTGGTCTGAAACATTAGGCTGGCACCACCTCACCTTTGTAGGGTGAGTCCAAAATCATCTGACAGCAGAGCCAACAGCTCTTCTGCTCCTAACTCAATGGAAACGAGGATGCCTGGTTGAAAGCAAATCTCTTCAGGAATTATTTCAGAGCTCCTGAATCCCAGCTCACCACCCTGCATTGATGGGATGACTTCACCTCCCTGTATCAAGCCACCTATCTATCAGAGAAGATTGTTATAGCCAGCTGCCTCAGCTGGTGTTTTGAAGCTGAGCACTCACAAATGCATGAAGATATTTGAATGAAAGATTGACTGAAAAAAAAGCTGATATGTGAAGTAAAGCTTTTAATGTGCAGTAAGAAGAAAGGCTAGCTTTTAAGGTTTTCATCAGGCTTTAAATCATACCTCTTCTTTCAACTAATAATGTAAAACCATAAAATCTTTGTTACTGAGAGGCACCATAATAAGCTTTTTGTATTGAAATCAAAATAGTTTCTTTCAAAAATACTCAAGCTCTCTTTAAGCTGCCAAGACCTTAATCAGATATTTAACCCCAGATGAGAACTTGAACTACTGCCATTTGCCTATAAATTTTAAGCACCAGTATAAAAATAAACCACAAGTAAATTCATTTTGAGTACGGCAGAATCCACAAGCACAAGCTGAAATCCAATTGTTAAACAAGCAAGTACTCTACTAATCATAACTTAAAAACAGCACCATAACACAAGGTGAAAAATAACCAGAAACCTAGGAGTACACACCATTGATTGAGTCCTTCATTATCTAGGATAGCTTTTAATGGAGGAACCTGCATGTGTGTCAGTGCTCTTATCTCTCCAAAGGCAGTATGCACACACTGTAAAAATCAGTCTCTTCATTTTCTGCTTGAAAAGATCATTGTGGAAAAAAAAGTGTCAGGGAGTGGAGGTCATGCTGATTTATCGGCAATTAAACCTGCAGGATTTCTGCACTCCTTTCAAAACAAACCATCTCTGGGTAATTCAGCCTGGCAGATTACATAGTGGGCTATCTACTAAAAGGCGTGAATCTTTTTGTTTGCTCACAACAGAAACAATTGACTTGGTCTTATTTAGGAAATTGCTACTATTTTCTGTAAGGTATTTGTATTACCCATAAAGGGAGGGAGGTAAGGTGTCTCTGAAGAGTGCAAGATTCTTTTCAATAGTAAAAATTCAGAATTTATTCCTCATCAATTGCTGAAGATGGCAAATCGACAGATAAACTTCCTCCTGCTTGAGAGTAAAGAGATTATGATGCTAAATATGTAATTCAGGTGCACTGCTCAGGAAGACACATTTGGCTTTCTTCGTAGTTGATTTATCCACACTTAGGTAGGTACTTCTGCATAAGCTTTCAAATGGGGCCTTGTCTGTTGTCAATGATCTTCCAGCTGTATAATTTAGAAATCCTAAAAGTAATGTCACCCTCACATTGCATAGCTAAACTGACAAATTGTTTACTATTCTGATTTGACAGAGGCATCTCAAATAAGTCCGGGCTTATATAATTTACTGAGCCCACATAAGCTGTACCAAGCAACCAGATGCAAGTATAACCAAAGTGTTGTTTCCCAACATAGCAATAATGTTAAACTTTTTCTAACATGGGTAACTTAGTTTTGTAAATGGTTTTGGATATCCAATATTGCAGAGTCATAATATTTCCTTGGTGATTCAACAGGCGAATTTCAGTTCTTGGACCTGCAACATGTGGTATAGGAGGAATACTACAGCCAGCATTGAACATCTTCCCAATCAGTGTGGTGGCTTTGGTTGTATGGATGGGAAAGCACCTGATTGTTCATTTTGTCAGACAATAGTGCCTTTAAGATTTCCTTTGTTCCTGCTTGACTGAGCTCTGGATCTACTGCAGAGATACTCAGTGGAGAAGTGAAGATCCCACCAGATGTTCACAGACCATCAGTCTCAGCAGGAACTGCTGGAGATGAGTGGGGAGAACAGAGGCTGAGGGACTTTGGACCTATCTGTATATTGGTACAACCAGATCTGAACAAGAACTTTATCACCATGTTGTAGGACAAAGCAAGAGATGAGAGAGAACAGCAAGTGTGACAGGTGGCAGAATGGTGGGAGTAGAAATGCTATGAATCACACACTGCACAGTAACCCTCTGGGCTTTGCCCTGGGTGAGGGAAGAGTTCAAATGCTAGACAAGACTGGTGGTAGGAGAGAGCAAAATGGGTGACATTTTCAGATAGAAACAGCAAGCACAAATTTAGGGCATGGGAGCCAAGGAGGCAGACACACTGACCTGGACAAATAGGAAGTCCTTTTTGAAGTTAATACTTCAAACAACCTGCCAGTGCAAATCCTGATTGGAACAAGAAGTCCTGGAGAAGCAGGTGTCCAACAAGTGCTGGACCAGCATTTTTCTCACAGCATCACTGGGCAGAAACAAAGGTTAACCTGCTCCTGCAAACAGCACCCTGATTTGCTCCTCTGGATAAGACAAAGCCATTCCTGGCAAACTCTTAAGCTGGCTTTCTTCTGGGTGATAGAGGTGAGGCACTACAAAGCCTGGCTGACCTTACAGAGGTGTGGCAGAAATCCCAGCACAGCAGAGGGGACTTGCTAGATTTTGTAGCACACATCCATGCCACTGGACCTCCTGCACTTGCAGTTCCCTTCCAGCCCTTCCCTGCTCTCCATTCTCCTAGTCTGCACCTAAGACTGATAATGTGTTGTACTTTAGATTGAAGGATGAGTTACTGGCTTGGGTGGGGAGGTGCTTTCCTGGTGCTGAGGTAGCACAGGTGGGATCTGCCTGATGTATCCCATAGAGAGTACATGGTGTGCCCTCTCTTCTCCAGAGAGGTGGGTTGCAGCTGCTGGGTTTGTCTTCCCGTTGGGATTGTCCTCCCAGTAGGATTGTCCTCCACATACCAGGTCTGGATGATTGTCCTTGCTGTCTGGGGAAAGCTAATCGCATGATACATGTATAAATGTCATCTACCAGTGAGACCTCAGATTGAAGAAGAAAGGTTGTCTCAGGATGTTAATGTAAGAGAGGTGGAAGGGCCTATTCTCTGCCCAGAGCCGAAACAAACCACCCCCAAATGGCTTCTTTTTTATTTTTCTTTTTGCTTGTATATCACCTCCTGCTGGAAGAGCAAGATAAACAGAGCTTTGACTGTGTCCTGAAGGGGAGAAACAGCCAGCTTCTGGCAGAAACCGTGCAGGAGCCAGGAAGGAGAGCTGTGGTGACGAGAATGGCCTTGGCAAAACACTCATGACATGTCCTTGAGTGGGCAGTACCTTCAAGGACAGTCCTGGAGCTGGGCCAGGAGGTACCAGCAGCCTCTGCTGAATCTGTCTTGGCTCTGAGCATGAGGTGACAAAGGTGAGGTGCAGGGCACCTCCTGCCACCTCCTCTGCAGCACTTCTTCCCTACACTTCCTGCCTTGGGGACTGCAGGAGGTGCTGTGCCCTGGGCAACTCTGTTGAGACCTGTGATGTAGCACAATGGCTAGTGTCTGTCTCACCTATTTTAGAGGTCTGTGTTGGGAAATAGCATCATATCCTTGTCATATTCATTAGATAACCTCTGCTTTGCTTAGCATTTTGCTGTAGGTTCTCTTCATAAGCTCTGGTGCTTGTTCTACCTGCAGTAGAAAGCTGAGGTGGAGCAAGAATGAGACCAAGGTAACATGTTGGCTTAGCCTGTCAGCAGCTGCAGGCCTCCATTGTGGGGCAGGATAAACTGTGGGAAATAATTATTAGATGCCTTCAATCTGAGATGTGGGAGCAAGCAGCTTTCAGGGATTTTGCACAGAGAATCCTGGCAGGGCATCTTCCACCTGTGGCTCTTCAGCATCTCAGGGGTGAGTAAAAGTGCAGCAGGATGACAGTGGTGGCCTTGGCTGTTGCTCCCAGCCCTCTACCACCTGCATCCTCTTGCTCCTGCAAATTGCATGCAGGATTTAGCAGGCAAACTGGTAAGGAAGCAGGAATTAAACTCAGCATGGACATCAGAGACAAACACAGGTTCCTTGATCATCCAGCAGCTGCCTGGGTACTAAATTAAGGTATCTCGATGCTGGCTGAGGTTGCTAGTCAGGAGGCAGTATAGGCAGAGTAAGCAAACATGAAGAGAGGTGTCATTGCCCACTTGATGATCTGAAAAGACCTGTGGTGGAGAGTGCATACTCTTCTCTCTGGCTGTGTGCTTGATGAGGATAAGGAGAACCTGCAGCCCTTTTCCTGTGTGAGATCTAGCACAGATCCAGCACAGATCCAAGACACTGCTGAAGACAGTGTGGAAATAGTGTTGCCCTGGGGTGCAAATGGTGATCCAGCAGGAATGTGCTGATTTTTGAAGGGCTGTATCTGGGGGTTGGGCTGGACCATCCTCATTGCAATGCTGGAGATGTTGAATCACATATCTAAGGTGCCTGCTTGTCCTGTCCCTGCCACCTGAGCAGGCAATGCCCACTCAAAATATTCTGTGTCCCAGCTGGGCTGGGTCAGCTTTGGCTCCTCTGACACTACAGACAAGCTGTTGCAGAATTGCAACTACACATGTTCCTCTAGAAGATGTAAATTCCGCCTATGGCCCATTACTGAGGTGAGTACAATATGAGATGGAAAGATGATTTCCAGAGTTTTTCTTGGGTCTATGCTGGCCTTTCTCTGGCCTCCTGTGCCCCCTTCCCCAAATCCACTTGCTGCAGTCACCAGTCACTTCACAGACAACAGAAGAGGGAAGATGACCCTGTGTCCCGTTTTGAGGTAAAATAGAATAAATTTTCTAGTCTGTAATTTCACTTTTCAGCTAGGCCTCTTATGTCTGACTAAACTCTGAAATTAACTGCACATTGTTCAGAAACTTTTCACTCCCAGACTGATAAGACCTGATTATACCAGAGAATGGAATGCAAGAAGCTCTTGTTTTCATTATTCACTATGGTGATCAAGGTCAGAAAATTCAGCACTTACCCCACTGGGGGGCTGGAAACAGAAAGACTAGAGAAGTCCCACCTGCAAGGAGGAGCAGACAGGGCAGGTGACCCAAAACTGACCAACAGGAGTATTCCATCCCATCTGCCCCATGCTCAGTATAAAAGCTGAGGGATCAAAGGGTCAGCCCTCTTCTTCCCTCTTTTTCGCACCCTCTTCGTTTTCTTTCTTCTTTGCTCTTTCTTCAATGGCCTACATCTAGGAAAGACTCTGCCTGTCCATCTGCCTGTGACACCAATCCGAGAGCTCCTGACTCCAAGATCCAGCACCAGCTCCTGACCGAACTGGTCCCAGTCTGGGACTTTCCCTGTGTCTGCTGGGGACGTGATCATCATCCTGGGAGCTTGATACGGTTTTGTATACATTGTTTATCTTCTTATAATTTTTTTTAACTCCACATCAACAGAAAGGGGAGAGAGTGTTTGTTCCTAATGAACTTAGCTGATGTTTCAAAAGGGTAAATAGAAAAATATCTGTGAGAAACTCCACTTTAGAAGCCAGACTGTAAATGCATTCAGGTGGTGAGAGTGGCTACCATACTTGGTGGCCTGCACTGAAAATTTAACCTAGTAGATTGAAGCTGAATGAGTCTGGGATTCACACATCTCTCTTTCAGGTCACTGTCTGCTAGGCAAAAGGCAAAGCAACACAATGTGGTCCCAACAGGCAAACAGGGCTCAGCTTGGCCCCTGCTCCTACCTCTGAACCAGCTGAGATATGGTAGTCACTGGGTCAAGCTGGAGCCCATGCCTTCTGGGAGGCAGATGGATGGGAATTCAGTGAAAGAGTCTCTTACTAGCAAAGTATTTCTAGTACCAGCAGTGCTAGGTCTGTTTCTAATGGCTTAGTATTAGAAGGTGCTTTCAGTGTTCAACAGTTTCCATAATACATAATTAATATAAGTGCATTTCTGTCGTCCACTGAGAGGGTAGGAAGGGCCTGAGTAACTTCTGAAGCTGAAAAAAGAAAAGGTTTAATGATTCATAACATACTTTATCAGAGGAAATTAGATAGGAACAAAATGAAAGTTGCTGAGAACAATTTATTTTGGTCCAAGCTGTGTGTTTCTGACAGTGGTCATGGCTCACAGCACAGCAGAAGTAGCCTGTACATGCTGTGCTGAGCTAGATTCGATCCTCTGCCCTTGGGAAAATATTCTGCCTGCTATCAACCTGGTCTTGATTTATCCTTACTATTAAAATACGCAAGAGGCTGCTTTCTGAACAGAAATTATTTCAATTTAAAGACAAAACCCAAAAATTCAAACAAAGAAAACGCCCTAAGTGGTTCCAGTTAATGTGGAGTGGGGGAATTTATTTGAAACATATTCCCATCCTCCCTTATAAATAATATCACAGCAGTACATCCGGAGGCAGCAGAAAGCAGGGTGTCCTTCAGAAGGCAAGGAAACCTTGGAAGGGTGAATAAACTTTTTATTCCAGCCAATGGATCGGCTGCAAAAGAAAATTTTTCCCTGTGAGCAGCTTCCCAAAGTCCTCTTAACCGTGTTGTAAAACTGCAAGCGCACACGGCACTGAGCAAACAGCAAAGTTCTCTCCCTGGAAAAAGCGTAAAGCTATAAGGCCGAGCAAACTCGACAGCTGCTTGGTCTTTGTTAAGAGGACTGAAAAAAAAATTTAAAATATCATAAAGGTTTAATGTTGTAGGAGAAATGCGCGTGTGTGTGAAGGTGTGGAAATCGGCAAAACCCAAGAACTTGGAGGAGGGAAATGAAGGAGGGTTTCTCTTTGAAATTTGTGAGGGTTCGGAGAGTGGGGGTACGAGTGTATTATGAGGGGGAATGGGAAGCTTTCCCAAGGGGATGAGGATGTTTGGGGAAGGATAAAGAAACTGGAAGGCCGCCAGCTTCCTTGCGCTACCCTAACGGCCCCGGACTGGCGGTGGTGTCAAAGGGCTGTCGGGGCGGCGAAGGGAGGCGGTACCGGCGATAGGGAGGAGGAAAGGGCGGGGGGGAAGATGAATTTGTTCCCGGTTGCCATGGGGAGGCGGGGAGGGTGGTGCCGCCGCCGCTGCGCAGGGAGCAGCTGCTCCCTGACACATCCCCCCGCTGCCATATTGTGTCCGCGCCGCCGGCCGCACGGCTTCATGACCGGGGTGAGTGGAAGCCGGCGTCGATTCCCATTCCTTCCCTTTCCCCACGACGTTTCTGGTGGCTTCCCCCTCCTTTTTTTGCTTTAGTTTTCACGTTTTGCCGGGGTTTGGGGGTTGAGGTTTTTTGTATTTAAGGGTTGCGGGGCGGAGGTGGAACGGGAAAGCGTGGGGAGAGGGGCGGTGGGTCTCAATGGTCGGGAGGAAGGGCTGGCTGGTGTGTACCCCTCCACCTCGAAGATTCTGATCTTCACGCGTGCAAGGGGCGAAGCGGTATCCCCTCCCCCCCTTCGTGGGGACGACGCGCAGCGCTTCCTCCTCAACCGCTCTCCATGACGATGAGTGGGGAGAGGGTGGCGCGCACGCTGCGCGGGGACCTCATCCCTACGCCGCGGCCGTGGCGGGAGCGACCTCCTTCCCTCAGCCCTTTCCCCCACCTCGCAGCTCCTCCTCCGGCGCGGCCCCGTGAAGCTTCCGCCCGCGGTTTTTTACGCGGGTGAGCTCCGGCGGCAGCGCGTGCCCGCGCTTCTACTGCGCTTTCCCGCGGTGATGGTTGAAGGCGGTGTCTGGCCGGCGCTGGGGTCCCGCAGCGAGACACCCTCCTCCCCCCTCCCCTTGTGTCCCTTGCCGCCGGCCAGCGCCTTCAAACCCTCCGGCTGTTCTTTAACTAAAAATTAGCACCGTTTTGGGGCCTTATTCTGCTGCGCCCCCTCGTCCCCGAAACTGGTGGGAGCCTCCTTCGCGGGTGGGCGAAGGATTCGTGGGTTGCAGAGGTGAGAGGGGACGCGTTACAAGGGGAATCACCATCATTTTGAAAGTAAAACACTGGAAATGTGCAGGAGGCACGTGGCTCATGGGGCTGCCCTGGCTTTTTTAGAGAGGGTTTGGGTGAGTTGGACAGGGAATGGCGGTGGCTGCTGAGGAGCAGCATCCCGTTGCCTGCCCGGCCCATTGGCACTAGGACACTGGGGTGCTCCTGGTCTCCTAGGTGATGTGGGGACGGGAACTGCCTTTTGTTTCTAAAGGTTTGAATTCTGACAAGGCCCAGACAAAGAGTTAAGGAGGACAAAGAGTAAATCCAGAAAATAAGAGTAACCTTCAGCAGACCCCAAAAAAACTTGCCTTCCTGCCTTGGTGCCTGCCTGGGGACAGGCAAGATATGTGAAATGTGGAGTTAAAGATGCGGTTCTGTGTTTGGCTGGAATGCTGTAAAGGTGACTTGATTTGATTTGATTCTAACCTGTGAAATCAAGATTATTTTACATATATTGTATGCTCTCTAAACACAGGGACTCTCCGAATCTTGTTACTGGTAGACTTGCCAGGTTTGACTTTGGTGACGGGTGGGTTGTAGTGTGTTGTGTGTTAATCAATTCACTCCTGTTAGGTTTCGTGGTTTGGGGCCTTTTTTTCTTTCTGGAAGTTGCTGTGGTGCTACACCTGTGCACCATAAATGAATCTGGTGTTAGTCTTTATTAGAAAACTTGAACTACTTAGTCATTGTTTCCTTTTTTTTTTTTTTTCTTTCTTTGGCAGGTGCTAGCTCACATTTTCCAAGTTCTACAGAAGATAGCTGGGACACATCAGCTCTGAACACAGAGCTGTTGTAGGAACAATTAACATGGGGCACAGCTTGAGCTGATGAACTTAGCTGAGCTGGACCTCTTGCTGCCCCAACGGTTCAGCCTCTGCTGGGGGGGGTCTTTGTGTCCAGCTGCATGACAAGAGTTTTGTGGAATTAGGGAGCAGATGGTAATTCTCACTTTGTATGTTTTAAAAGGCCTAAAAGAGATATGTGACTTTTTGTGCTCTTAGTGTAGTTTTTTCCCCCGCAAATGCCCTGTAAGCTGAATGGTGATGCTCTACATGGTATTTCAGTGTGCAGAGTCTGGTGGGGTACTGCAGTGGCTGTAGCTGCTGCCTTGTCTGTTGCACTGATCCTGTATTGCTTCAGGCCCTCAGTGCTCTTTTGGACCTTCCTGGAATAAAACTTGGTCAGTGTCTCCCTTGTCAGCATCTTGACCAGAGGATGGAGTTGTGATCCCTCTGGATGCCAAACTGAAGGAGCTCTGCAGTGATTGCTCAGCCCAAGAAGTAAGATACCTTTCTCTATATGAAAGGGACACCAGCCAAGGAGCACACTGCCTCACTAGCTCCAGCCAGCACAGGTTTTCTGCTTGAGGAGACTTCCTGTGTCCTCTGGGGAGCTCAGGATGGAAGACGCCAGCATTGCTGGCAGCTCTCAGTGTCAGGATCTGCCAGTCCAGTAAGTAGCAAAGCAGAGACAAGGATGTGTAATGGTCTCATCAAACAAGAAAAAAGGACTGCCTGGCAAGGGAGTGTAGTGGCCAGGAAAGAAGACAGAGGCTTAAGGGCATGTTAGGCTCATTTCTACTGTCTTTAGTAATCACAGGCTTTGCCTGCTCCTCACAGTCAACTCTAAATCCTGATACATTGAACAAAGGGAAGCTCTTCTGGTGTGTGAGGCAGTTTGGTACCTGAAGTTATGCTGTCAGGGTTTAGTTTAAACTGGTGAGAAAGTGATGTGGTTCATGTGTTGGAATGTTGCTTCCCCTAAGAACAGTAAAAGTTTTGATGCCAGTTTCACTGGGGTCATAACTCCACCTTCCTCCCTTGTTGTTATTCCTTGGCTACTTGTAGTTGGGGCTCAAAGGTGTTTATGAGAGGACTCCCCAAACATTCTGAAGACTTTTTACAAGTGCAGGTTTGGGTTACCTTGTCAGAAGGAGCCAGATGGCAGGTTTACTGCTGGTAGGGCAACAGAGTTAGGATGTTGGGATGGTGTACCCACAGCTGCTGTGCTTCTCTGGCACTGTCCCTTTCCATGCAGTGCTCTGACTGCACTGCCATAGTTCAGAATGAGCTCCTCAAAATATATTATTTGTCTCTCGGCTGTAAATCAATGAAAAGCAGCATTTTTGTAAGCAAAAGTTTTAGCTGATGTGGTGCCTGCTCACTATCTTTTTAGCACAGGTGTCAATTCTTCCCCTTTTGTTCCATTTGGCTCCACAGGCTTTTTATCTCTTTATGGCCTTCATTGCTCCTGGCCCTCCTGTTAATGGGGTGTGTTGTGTGTAAACTCATGTATAGGATATCATGGCCTTGCTTATAGCTTCTTTGAAGGAAGCAGATGCAGGTGGTGAGTGCCTTGTCCACTGCTCCTGCCCCTCTGCACCAGGAGCATGATGGTGTTGGGCAGCTTTGTTCACCCAGGCACTGCCATTGGTGGTGCTTGGTGACTCACGGCAGTGTGCAGTGGTAGCGTCTTTGGACAAGTGCACGCTCGCAGGCTGCAAACACCCATTCCCATCCCAGCCCTGGAGCTGAGAGTCAGCTCTGGTGCCTGTCGAGTGTCTCTTCATAGATCCAGCAGCTTGCTTGGATCCCAGAGAGGACATCCACCAGTAAAACAAGAAAGCCCTGAGATACTGCTTCACTTCTTTTTCATGTTACACTGTCCGTGTGAAATGTGTTTATTCATTCCTCGTCATATTACGTGTGCCCCCAGACTTAGTGCATGCTGCATAATGGTGAACTCTCTGTTCCATCCTCTCCATGCTCTTGTCCCATGTAACAAGCAATATGATGAGAGGAAATGATCTTAAGTTGCATCAGGGGAGGTTTAGTTTGGAAGATTGGTAGTAGTGCTGAGAGACATGGTTTAGTGATGATTTTTGTTGCTGTTATGTTCATGGCTGGATTTGATGATCTGAAAGGTCCCTTCCCTTGCCTTACAGTTTTGTTCAGCAGTGGCTAATGCCACTTTTCTGAGCTTGCTGATAAGGTGGTTCAAAACATGACACTGGGCTGAGATTAGGCCAACATCCAGCAGTGAAGCCAGCCTCTACATTAAATCCACAGACCCACATGCCTTATCTGTCTTTGATAAGTTGGGCTCTATTTGAGTGACCATGTTTTCCAGCTAGTTAAGGGCTGGATGGATGGTATGCATAGATCCTGCTCAGTCCTCATGGTATTTTCCTTACATGTCCTTACATCCCACTGGTGTGCATTGTACCAATTGCCATTGTATTTTCAGTGTAGACTTTGTGATGAATTACTGATTGTGTTCCCGAAGCCCATCTCTTGGAGCAGCTTATCTTGGTACCACGCCTAGGCTTTGTTTCTGGGTTTTTTTACTTCTCAGTGCATTCCTATCTCACAGTTTATTGCTACTTTTAGTTTCCCCAATGTAGTGTGGTTCCTTGCTGTCTTCTTTTTCAGTGCTCTCACTGGATTACATTGTGCTTACATTTGGAGTAAGTATCTGGTCACCTGAAAGCTAATTAGTGTATGTGGAGAGAGCTCAGTGATTGTAAAACTTGGAGAAAGTAGAGCCAAGTGAGTGGGAGCTAGGAAGCTGCAGTAGTCACTCATCCCTGATCCTCTCTGTGAGGACCATCATCAGACCAGTTTTCAGTAGTTTTGGTTTAGAGATGTTGAGCAGTCCAAAGTATGAGCCACTAGGCTTTTGGTAATGCTGTATGCCAAGTGTCAGGTTGCATCTTATACTTTTGATGGTCTAATTTTGCTAGCGCAGGGGCCTTCTCTTTAGAGAAACTCAAATCTTCTGTTGCCTTCCATTTGAAGGTGTAGCTCAACAAATAGAATCTGCATGAACAAGCTGGGCCATTTTTCTGTCCTTGATCCAGTGTGGGGTCACTAGTATAGAAGAAAAGATAACTTTTATGAAACAGAAAGCCAGGTTCAGCCATTAAGAAGTAAAATTAAGAATGAATTGGCCAAGTAGGTCCACGTGGTGAAGACCAACGCTTTGCTGTGTCTGGGTCTCTGGAGGAAAACTCATGCTTTGCATGCACATGTTAGGAAACTGCAATCTGAGACAGCTTTGTGATGACAAAGTTACAGTGTTAATATGGCATTGGCCTTGTGATATGGCTCCTGTGATGCTTTTGAATCAAATCTTGCAGAAGGGTCACTTGAGCTAAAGTGGTTTTCAGCTGAAAATTGGCAGCTCTGGTACCTCAGGACTGAAGAAGGCAGAAAGGGCTGTATGGAAAAGATAGTGTTAATGTTGGTAAATTGTCGCCCACACCAGCTGAAATGTATTTGCATCCACTTCTCTTTCAAGAGGATGGTGGAGAAACATGTGGGACCTTTCCCTGGAAAGGGATCAGCATCAAAATTATTCTGGAATGCATTTGCTCAAATGGCTCACTTGTGAACATGTCAATGGTTACATTTTTTTTGTGTTGTAGTCCATTTAGCAAGCGATGTATTGAGACATGTTTAAGGAACATGATTCAAAAGTATCTTTTCAAAAGCTACTATTGGGAGTAAAGCATTTATCTTAAAAACACTTTCCCCTCCCCCTTTCTGTGACATGAGAAATTTTTCTTCGTAGTTGAGATTTAATTGATGGGTTTGTTGAGTTTTTCTCACTTCCCAGTTTCTCTGTTAGACTAATTTCATGTGCATGTTTTAAACTGAGGCACAGGAAACTTTTTCCAGTAGTGACTGTAGTCTTTGGAAGGGCTTGAATAAATGGCCCAAAGGCTCGGGGCCCTGGCCAGGGATCTGGGCATGTCTGAATTATTTATCTTATTTGTTTCGGATGTTTATTGCAATCACAAGTATATATGTGTACTTAATACAACAATGAAAACTTTTTCCCATAAAGATTAGATCTCAGATAAAATCTTTCTCTCACTCCCTGCCCTTCCCCAAGCCATGATAAGGGTTCATTTCCTTCCCCTTTTTTACATTTTGCAGCACTTAATAAATTTTCTGAATATTGGACCGTATAGTTTTTGTTCTCCTCTTTTTTCTTTGTTAAAAAAGCTTATGGATTGTCTCATCCTTGATTGTTTCTTTCCAGGCTGCCTTCAAGAAGCCAGTAATCGCTTTTAAAATGTGCTTTTAAACAACTGTTTTTAATTTTCCCCCCACTTTGCAAGCCAAGACGAGTGGCAAGGGTCCCAAATGCCATTGGTACTGCCCTGTGAGCATCTGTGTGCCTTTTGTGGCCAGGGGGGTGCAGCTGCCTGCTCTTCTCTGTAGACAGCAGGTCCTGGCTTGGTAAAATCTATGGCTGAGAGGCAGTTTTGTCCCCAGGAGACGGTAATGCCTTTAGTTGTCTTGGATACGTGACATCACATAGTGTTGTAATCAAATATAGGCCTTTTGCTGGTCTGGAGAGGAGGATTTCAGGCTGACCTGCAGCCTGCGGAGCCACCCCTCCAAGGTGCATACTGAGATGGACCAGAGCAACCCCAGACAAAGGAGATGTGGGGGGGGTGAGAAGGAGGTTAAACTAATGGGGCGGGAGGGGGAGTACACACGAATGTGTCTAGTGTCATGCTTTTGCTACTGCTGGTCAAGCAGATGTGGTGCTTTTTATCAATGGATTTTCACCAACAGATTTTTTTGTTGCTCTTCTCTCTAATGCACAAAAGCTTGTAGCTGGTCCTATGCCATATGCTTGCTGGCTTGGAAGTTTGTCCTAAACTTGTTGTCAGTGAGGAGTGACAATAATTTTGTCTAATTCCTGGGCTGTTTAACAACAGTATGCTTACACTGATATAATTAACTCAGAATGGTCTCTGGTGTTGATATGTGTCCCATCAATGCAAGGGAATATTAAAAAGCAAAAGAAGAGTTTGCTGTTAGTATTGTTGCTTGCAAAGGCACATATCAGCCTTAAAATATCCTTTCACTGTGTATATGTTAGTACAAAAGTTGTATGTAGAGTACACAAATGCCACAGGTAATTGAGGCTGCATACTCTGAGCCTGTTGCAAAGAGCATGGTTGTAGATCTGCTCTTTCCTGTATTAGTGTTTTATTTCCCTTTCTTAAACAATGCATGGTTAGATTTTCTAATTGAAAAAAAAAAAAAAGACTGGAGGGAAATTACTGCACTGTTGGCAGATTCTAGGTCTTGCCACTACTAGCAGAGGTGACCTAGTTGCTCAGTTGGGCCTACAGAAACAAATAGGTACATTCAGCTGTGAAAAGTGTTGTCCTGACCTGGGGCACTGATGTTGTGTGGATGCCAAGTGACACCTTTCATCTGATGCAGCTGGAGAGTAAAGAGGAGTCAAGAAGCAACAGCAGCAGCTCTGCTCACACATGAGCTTGGCACCAACAAGGCTTTGTCACCTTTTAATGCAAGGGCTCAATTCTTTCCTGCTGAGTTGGTGAGATCAGGGATGGTGGCCATAGTATTAAAATGATCATGCACTGTTACCTGCAATATTGATGGTTTTGGAGGTCACTTTTGGTGGGATGGAGTTTTCTGGTATGGCTTTGTTCCCGTGCTCTACTGAAGTTGAGACTTCTTCAAGAAAGTCTGGTGCAAAAAACTATGCTTTTGTGCTTGCCTTAGGATATGCTCAAGTGGACTTCCAGCATTGTTGAACAGTTGGCCTAGGTTTAAAAGAGCTTTGTATTTGTAAAGTGCTCATTCATAAAGCATTCACTTCTGTGGCAGATCACAGGTGGTGCTGAAGGTCTTTCATCAAAGTAAAGTTGGAGCTGGGGATACATAGGGGGGTGTACAAATCTGGTTTAACCCTGGATGTGCTGTACTGAAGACCTCCTAGCCCTCATAATCTTTCCCAAACTTGGCTCTTCAGTGAGTCTGAAGGGAGACTGTCAAGATATTTTTTTTGTATTGTGATGCTGAAACTCCTCAACCTTACTGCTACCTGAATACACTTGCAGCCTTAATGAGTCTCTTCAGACCTGGGCTGTGCTGTTCCTATTATGCATGTCCTGAAAGAGCAGGACTTCTCTGAATTTTGGGTGCCAGACCAGCATTTATCAGCTGGGAGGTCCTCTTGTGGCTTTTTATGTGAGTTTCTGACTGATGCCAAAAATCACAGTGGAAAGAAAGTTGTCTTGCCTGTTTTCTAATGGGCTTTACAATTTCTTAACCCTGGAATCACAGCCCTGTGTCTCTAGTTACCATATAAAAGAGTGTGTGCCACTGCTACAATACTTTGTCTTTGAGGAGATGTTTGGTTGGCTGTTTTTTTTGGAGGTGCTTACAGTAGATGTATGTTCAGATTACTTAGGTGTTGGATGCGTGATGCTCCACTTTCAGTTGCAAGTGCAAATACTAATAGAGAACAGCATGCTGTGTTACTGTGTACTTGTTGGTTGGGCAAAGCACATGGGGCAGAGTGTAAACCATTGTGTGTTTTTTACAGAGGTCTGCTTGAAGCATGGTACTTGTGTGTTAGCACAGTGGGAGGTTGTCTTCCAGCTCTGCTTATGTGGCTGTGGATGTTCCCATAGGAATTGCAACCAGTCTCTGGGCATTCCATGTGCCAGCCAGAGAGGTGGTGGCTATCTTCAGTCCTCCTTCAGTAATTATTGCCTCTGGGAGATCTAGAGGAAAGGGAGTGTCTCAGCAGCTGAGCCTACACATGCCATCTGGAGGTGGTTTTCTTGCAAGGCTTTTCCTGCCCCTGTAGTAGCTGCAGGAGCCCTTGGGTGCTTGAGAAGTAGAACAGATGTTAACATGTCTCTTAATGAGCCTGTCTGTGGGGTATCCCTTGGAGCTGCCATGGCTGATCTTCATCTAGGGGAGGGGCAAGCTTTTGATGGTTTTGCAGTAGGAAGGCCACCAGTGTTGGTTTCTTCTTTGGACTGGTGCAACAGCAGGCCAGAGTAAACTGGACATAATTAGAGGGTACTGTGTTCTGACATGGAGTGTAGGATAGCCCAGTGTAAAGCATGTTATGTTGGGGCTGAGGTGATGCTGTATAGGAACAGTGGTTATCTTCAGAAAGGCAGCACCGAAATTATCAGTTGATGATCCTCAGTGTTACTGGTCTTATTGGTGCCATAGCAGTGGAGTTAGGTATTACTTCATTAAAATAACTCTGCTGTTTCTATATTTAAATTACCCTTGATGCAGCTTTCAATCCAGACCATTGGAGAACACCCTTAGAAAACTGTGTTAGTTACAGATTGTGATTTTATGTTGTTTTTCTTCTTTATTAGATTATAGCAGTCTAATAATGGCCTTTATAGCTTTCTAGAAAAAGATTTTTTGTTTCTCCTGGTTTGTTAATTTAGAAGATGTGTGAGGTGGTGAACTAAGCACTAAGAAGGTAATATGAGATGATGGTTTTTGCAATGTATCTACTAAGAGAAACATGGCACTAAGCCTGTGTTATTTACTGTATCATATTTGCAGATAATTATTTTTTTGAGTAGGATATTATTCTAATTATTCTCTGCTAAGACATTGTAGTGTGAAAACAAATAGCGTGTTGACCCCACAATACCTTCATGATTTTAAATACCAGTTTAACAATTTGTCATGTATTTCTTCCCTCTGTTTCTCGAGGAGACCATGAGAATTCCCAGGCCATGTCTGTGCTGGAAACAGACTTTATTGCCCCATGTTTACTGAAGGAATAAATACAGTGATCTAAAACTTGCATATGTTTGTGGGTATGTGCATGTTCTTGATCTGCTGTGCTGACTGAAGGTTTGCAAAGGGGTATTTCGTGCAACATGAACTGAGAGCTAAAATTACCAATACACAGCTGAGAGGTGTCAGCTTGTATGTAGCTGCCCAAAGAGGCACTGACCAAGGAAGTGAAATTACTTGTTAAAAGGAAAACAAGGTAACTCATGTTGCAGTAGAAGTTGTCTCACTTTATTAATTTTGTCACTATCTCTTTGTTTGCTGTTTAACTTCAGGAAGGACTGAAAAAGTGACATGAGCATATGTATATATCACTGTACTTAAAGCCAGTAATCACCAACTGCCAATACAAATCTGTTTTGCAGGAGAAGTGAATTGTATGGAGAGTAAAGCTATTTTTGACAAGCTATTTGAGAAGTTTTCTTTGCATTAATTATTAATTTTTTAAATGTTTGAGCTCGTAATTAATGATGCCTGTTCCTGCACTTCAATAGAAAATTTGGGGATGGTTTCCAGCAGTACTGGTAAGGATAGGTGCAGGTGCTCATTTCCAGCTTGCAAAGGCTTCTGGAGAAGTGTATGAACAGATAAGAGAGGAAATACTATGCGTTTTCTAGGGGAGCCACAAATCCTGCACTTCAGTTCTGCCTGAGAGTGACAGGGGTCTGGCTTCTGTTGGGGAGCATAAAATGAAGATGTTCTGTTGCCTTTCTGTGTCACCATGTCATGCACCCATGTCTTTTTCAGAATTAGTTAACGTCCTTTTCATATTTTGGATGTTGACATCAAAATAAGCACTATTTCTGTTTCCAAACTGGCATTTCAGGATAGATACAGCAGTTTCCAAGTGCTTACCATTTGGATTTCATGGGTTGCTGCTGAGCACGATTTCAAAAGTGTGCATTGATTTCTGACCATCCCCTTTGTTGCAGAGCAATAAAGCTAAATGGGTCCAGTCACTGGTATGACTCCGGATAAGAAAGCAGAAACACCAGGAGCAGAGAAAGCTGCAGGACTACGGCAGTGTCATGGGATGGGAAGCTTGCCTGATGCAGGTGATGCCGGCAGGCCAAAGGCCACTGTGGTGGACAAAGATTCTGCAGACGACGAGCTCACGAATTTGAACTGGCTGCATGAAAATACTAACCTTCTAACAAACTTCAGCCTTGGAAGTGAAGGTCTTCCGATTGTTAGCCCCTTGTATGACATTGAGGGTGACAGCGTGCCATCCTTCTCACCACCTTGCTACCAGAACCCCGAAAAAAAATCCTCCACTTCCAAACCCCCTTACTCTTTCAGCCTTCTCATATACATGGCCATTGAGCATTCCCCCAACAAGAGCTTGCCTGTTAAAGAAATCTACAGTTGGATCCTGGAGCGCTTCCCCTACTTTGCCACAGCACCCACTGGCTGGAAGAACTCAGTCCGACACAATCTCTCTTTGAACAAGTGTTTCCGAAAGGTGGAGAGAAGCCATGGCAAGGTGAGACCTACTGGGAGAGAGGGAGGGAGGTGGATCGACTTTGAAATTCAGGGGGAAATGGAGCAGAATGTTACTCTCAAGGACTTTTGTGGTGTGTGTTTATTTTTTTTGGGTTTTTTTACTTCCATGTTCTCTTAACACTTTATTTGCAGCTGTAAATGGTTTGGAAATGCTACTTCTGACAAATCAATGGATGACAAAAATCACTTAATTCTGTTACTTAGTGCTGATTTGGGTAGAGCAAGCTGTGGGACATCCTATTCAAACCTGACTAAAATGCTATTGCAAAGGACCCTGTTTCCACTTAATTACAGTTGTGTTAGCCTGCAGTACTCAGTCTGAAATTTTAGACTTCTGTCTTCGAATGCCTTCATTGATGAAGTTTCTTAAAACTGGTGCTCACTCTCTTTTTCAATGCTGAAATTCTGGGGTGTGTTCCTCTTTTCCTGCTTTCCCAGCACAGCCATAGCTATGACTGCGGTGGGAAGCGGAAGAGTTTGCAGGAAGCTTAGCACAGCTTTAGCTTTCCCATAACCATCTCAGTTCCTGCATTTAATATACTGGTATATACTTAGTATATGTTAATATACTTGCTTTAGCCATTGTCATAACATAGCAGCATGTGTCTCTGCATGTTGCCTACATGAGCTTTACTTCTTGAAGTCAAGGATAATCTTTCCTGTACAAATTCTTCTTACTTGTATGATTTCACTAGTGACTTTCTTCCTCCTGGTCTCATTTTCTTCTGGCTTAAATAAACCAACAAACCACATACCAAAAGTCAACAAACAAATCTTGTACTTCAGAGGTCAGCAGTAAGAGGCTGGTTATCAGAAGTGAATGCAATGTGCTGGACAGCCTCTGGCTGTAGATAGACGTCCTGGAGCCAAGGGGACATTGGGAAGAACAGCCTTGGGGTGGTTGGGCTGAATGACACTGCTTCTCAAAATCCCTGCTTTTACATTAAATTGTTAGGGGATTGTTTTCCCAAGCAACAATTCTGCCCTGAAAAAAAAGAAAGATTTTTTTTTGCTGCTGTATGGCAAGCTCAGTCCAACTGCCCTATAGCTGAGTCCTTCTCAGTGTTAAGATGGACTTGTAATGTGTAGTGGAGTAACTGAGATGCTGAAAGGTGTCCCTCTGTGAAGAACACAGACCTGTGCAGTGACCATGTGCTTCCACAGGTGGCAAACATGCCCTTAATGCCAAGGATGGCTCTGTCTGGGAAGGTACACATGAGTTTCAGAAGAATTGGGAGTGGAGAGAAATCTAAATCAATGCACAATTTCCTGCTATCTTTGTATCTACTGAAGCCCAGCCTGGAAACTGTTGCCATCTAGGAATTATCAGACTGCTCTTGGCATGTGGGTGGCAGGACTGCCTGGTCCTCTGCTGGCTCCACCAAAGTTGCTGGGCTCAAGATGACTGAAGGAAGACCAAGGGATGGTTTGCTGCTGCTAGATGGGACACCTATTGTAGGGAAAATAGGTATGGTTAGTGCCAGTAAGGTGATGCTGATGTGCTCTGTCAGAGTTTTCCCAAGGTTCTAGAGACTGCACAACTCTCTAATTAAGAACAGAAACTGCATTTACCAAAAAAAAAAAAAAACCCAACCAAAAGAAACCAACCCAAAAAAGCCCCTGCTGAAGCTTTGACAGAGATTCCCCATTTCCAGCAAACAGTAGTTACATCTTCTGCCCTGCTTAGAAACAGACTAGATGAGGGTACTGATCCAAATTATTCCTGCAAAATAAGTCAGTAACAGGAGCTCCTTCAAAAAGCTTGAGTTTTTGTTCTGCAATTCCCCAAAAGATTCTATAGAAAGATCTTCCTGTTCAAGTGTTGATCTGCCCCATCCTTCTGCCATGTGCATGACCCCACTTGTAGTATCTGTTTCCCCTCCAAAAAGCTGGTGCCACAACTTGTAGAGCTGTTAAATAATCTATCAATTATTATAGATTTGTTTTAACTTCTCCTGTTAAGTTTCCTCTTTATGTTGGAAGAACTAGCAGGCTTGAAAAATAAGTTTTTTTCTGCATGTATAGTAAATAGTGAATATTTGAAGAAACCCTTGAGAGGAGTATATCAAATTCAGTATCAAGAATGACCAGCACAATTAGGTGTATCAAAAATACATAAATTGGGTTTCCAGATTTTGGGAAAGGTGGGAGTAATCCATTTTGTAGCTGAATATCCTGCAAGTTGTTTTGACAAGAGGTGGTGTAAAGTTAAATGTGGATATGTCTGTATCTAAGCAAAGGGAAAGGTGCTTTGGTTTCTTCCTTAGAAACCTGTTAATCAGAATACTACCAGTCAATTCACTGTTGCCTGGACAGACACTTAAATTCACAGCTGTATTTAACAAGCATTTAAATAGGGTTTACAACTTTCTGTAGATGAACTTGAATGAAATGCTATCCCAAGCTGCAAGACAAGTGCTTCCATCCTTATATATGGAGTATCTTGGGACCATATGTTTGGTTTGCGAGTACTTGCTTTCCATGCAGTTGATGGAGTTTCCTAAAGATGATGTACATCAGGGTGCCTACATCATTGCGCTGTACTGTAGTTTGGGAACATTGAACTAGAAAATGCAGTAACAGCCTGGCCCTTGGATTTTTCTAATTTGCAGTTCTTCTTTCTTGCAGGTGAATGGAAAAGGTTCACTGTGGTGTGTTGACCCAGAATATAAGCCTAATCTTGTCCAAGCACTGAAAAAGCAGCCATTTCCCTCAGCACTTGCCTTTTATACTCCACCAGCATCACCACCAAGGTAGGTGAATTTTCTTCCCATCCAAGTATGATGTGCAGTTCTGTTATTCCAACCAGCAGAGGACATGCCCCCATGGATGCTGTGTTGTTACTGGCTGACACCTGAGAGAAGAATTTGACTGGGGCTTAGGTGAAACTGCTAGATAAGGCAAGGAATGGAACAAGCTCGAGCTTTTCAGGTAGCTTTGTGTAACTGTGAGAGTTTAAAAGAGGAATGCTGAGGCTGTGCTGGGTGCTTAGGTTGAGCCCCGTTGCTGTGGAGTCCTAGGAACTGGAGCAAAAGCTTCCTTCAAGCACAGTTCAGTGGGACTGATCTGGGGTGCCTGGTGCTGCTGCTGCTGTTGCTATGATGTACTTATAGAGGCTGGACTAAGGGGGGATGTTTTCCTGTGAAACTGTTAGAAGCATTTTGCAGCAGGGATGGGAAGAACAGACTTTTACTGTACACATCGTCAGGGGTGGAGCAGGCGAGACTTCGGAAATCAGGGCTTCCTCATCTGAGATATTTTAAGATTATGCAATAGATTTTGGAGAATTTGAAGTCAACATCATGTGTTCTCAGTAGAGGAAGAGGAACAGCAGTTGTGTCTGCCTGTGGAGATGGGACGTGAAGCAGAGAGGAATGTGTTGCTGTTGGTGAGCTCGGTTACTAGGTTGGCATGTGGCAAGTTTATCTAGTTCAGTGAAGAATTTGAGATAAGAAATAATAAAGGTCTCTGCACATTGCCCCTATGCCTTAACCTTACAACAAGGAGTTTCCTTCACAAACAGCAGGAAGTGGGGTTACAGGAGCAGGATGTAAAAGTAATAACATTGAGTGTAATTTCTAAGGGTCCAATGGGCATTGACTCCGAGAGCTGCTACCTTCATGGAAGCCTTGGCTGTCTGGCAGCAGCTGAATACCTGGTGTATGGTCTTCAGGTGGGCTTGTAGTCAATGAGCTGTCTTCAGCCATAAAGGCTCATCTTGGCTTTGAACAAGCCAGATGTGTCCTGCTTTCCTGTCTTCTGCTGGAATGAGCATTTCTAAAATAACCCTGAAGCCAAATTGGAAAGTACAAGAAGGCTGGTGTTATTGTCAGGCTTTGTTTTATGGGAACAAAGGTGTTGAAACTACTGTAATTAGACTCTAGATGATAATGTTTTTACAGGCATTATTGTTTCTACATAATGGCACAGACTTCTCTTTTTTGGTACAACTCAAGGCAAGGTTTCATCATCAAAAGCTTTGTCAACTCAGCCAAGCTTTTAGAATGGAGAGTCACTGAATAATACAGGTGGGAAGTGAGCTCTGGGTGTTGTCTGTCCAGCCAGAAGCAGAAGATCAAGGCAGACTCAGCATAGGGCAGGCTATTCTGAACCTTCTCTGGTTAAGATTTTAATATCTCCAGGGCCTTCAAGATAAGGCCAATGATACAAGCATTGAAGTCTGATTTACCTACCTTGTATAAATGGAATGGGCTGAAATTAGGTGTAGGGAAGGAGACATTTTATCTGAACTCTGAAGCACTTGCAAGATCAGGACTTTGGTTTGAAGCTGTTGTTTCCAGTAACTTTTGAAGCATTAATCACCTACTTGCTAACAATCACAATTACTAGGAAATCCTCATCCTAATGAAGCCACATGGCAGAATTCCCACTGATTGCAATATGTAAAGGATTTTGCAGTGCTTTTATTTATAAGGGCAACAAAAAAAAAGGCATTTCAAGGCACTTCTCCCCTAATGGAAACTGGTTCATTTTCCTTTAATATTTAAAAAAGCTGGTGTGATTTTCAGCCATGAAGAGAAAAATAGATTTTTTTTTTCCCTTCTATGCATAAAAATTCTTGGATTAAATTTAAATTCTGATTTTCTTTTGGGGAAAGGCCCCCAAAAGTGCCTTGTGTATGGAAAGAAAGCCTCAAGGTGCAACCAGAGAGAGTCTGAAAAAAGGCTGTCCAAATTTAACCACAGGGTGATGCTTGAATATGACTGCAAGTCTCTGAATTTTTCTGTAGGAGGACTTGTGTTCATAATTATTTTATAATGTGTTCGTGGGGAATATACCTATCATTCAGCAGCATTTTAAAATTAAAGTGTTACTTTAAGCAGAAGCTTTCCAAAACTGTAATCTGTGTCTAGTTACACCAAAACTTGTATTACCATAGATGATTGGCACCACTGGTGCATTTTATTCCTGCACAGCTTGTTCAACAAGTTGGTACAAAGCCCCCAGCTACATTCTGTTTCGGGTACTACATTAATTACATCCCCAGGCTCTGGAAACTGCCGTGGTCCTCACGTTGCACATGCTTTATGCATATGCACAGTTGTCTTAATCAATACTGGGAATCAATTTGCTTGCTAGAGAGCTCCATGTGGATATGATTCTTGAAGAGTTTGAGCTCAGACGAAAGAATGATGATGTTACCTGCAGACTGCAGGGCCAGCTATGTTGGGATGGGTCCATTGCTTTCCTCATGTTTTTTCTGCCATGTTTTGGGATCTGTCCCCTTTGCACTGCATGACCCCCCACAAGAAAACATTCCAGATAGTGAACTTGAGTTTTGTGTCTGTTTGCATTGAACTGCACTAGATCTTTTTCCTTTTGGTTACCACACTGGGAGATGCTTAAATAGTGCTCTACATTTCAGTAGCTTTGGTTACTAGTGCGAGGCAGGCTGTGGTGCTGCAGGACCTCTTTGTGTAGCTCAGAGGATGCATTTCAAGCCATCTTGCTTAGTTTTGTGGGTATTTGGGGTTTTTTTCCCCTTTTGTCCTCTTCCACTGTACAAGCTTTTGGAGCAGTGAGTGCTGCCCAGCTGAGTTTAAGTAACATGATGTCAAGCTGGAGAAGTGGGCATCCTTAAATGGGCATCCTTGTTAACAGCTGTGCAGAGCAGCTGATGATGGTTGAGATGTTCTCAACCACACCACTGGCCAGAGAAAAATTTTTACTTCAGAATTCAACTTAAAGAATGAAGATTTTTAGTTTTGAAAAGGTATCTTAAAAACTGAAGTCGTGACCTAGACAAGTGTCATACTTTTAGCTGGGAAAGAATTTTTTCTCCAGTGATTGCTGTGCAAGGAATGTCAATATTACCTATTGTTTTCAGTTGTTACCAAGTGATGTTTATAATAGTCAAGGACTTCTTTCAGCTTCCCACAGAAGCATAGACAGAACATTGGAATGACCAATAGAATGTTCCATGCAACACACAACATGCTCAGTATGTAAGTGGGGCTTAAGCAGTGGGGGCATGAATCCAGAATCACTGCTCAGGATGGTGCCAGTTCACTGGGTGGCCACAGCAACCTGTGTCATTATAATTATTTTTCCATTACTGTTATTGTTTCTGTTAAATTGTCGTTATCTCTACCCACAATTTTTTTTCCCCTTCCTTTTACCTCCATTTTTTTTCTTTTTTGGCGGGAAACAGAAGGGAGTTAGGTGACCAAGTGGCTGGGTGGGATTAAACCATGACAATAAATAATTACTTTTAAAAATCTTAAATATTCTAAAAAATGCTAAGCACTTAACAGCTTTTTATTTGGGAGGGATTTGTCGTTGTGCCTCATTTTGGAAATTAGAGCTGCCTAAATACTATTAATATAAAAGGTAAGCACACCTTGATGGTAGAAAACACCCTGCTAATACCATAAGGTGGTTGTTACAGTTTGGGCTTGAAAATTCTACTCATCACTTGTTGAATTCTAGCCAACTATAAAAGATACATATTGCTGTGTTTCATGTGATTTTAATAGCTCGGTACCATTTCTGTTGTATTTATTTCTGTTTGCTAATACCTTTATAATAAACTGGTTAATTGGAACTGGACATGTAGCAATAAAGCATGTGAAAGCTTTAACTTTGTATTCTGTAGGCTATTTGCCAGGTGTAAAGCTGGTCTGATAATGCTAAAAAGGAGACAGTATCACCAAAGCAGTCCAGCTTCAGATAACTTCAAAATCAGCAAATATCATGGCTTAGGATTTTTCTCCCTAGCTTTTTGCACAACATAGCCTTTGTTTTTGTCTTACTCTCCCACAAGCATTTTGAAGAGTGGACAGGCATAACTGTTTGTTACCTATTCTGTTGCTCCTAGGCTGCAAGCATTCCTATATATCAGCTTAATGTTTTGTCCATATGCAGGTGTAAAAAATACTTACCTTTATTTAAAATCCAGCCTTAGGTGGCTACGTAGGTTCTTCAGAAGTTAGCATCTCTTGCCAGCAATACTTTTGCTTAGACTGTGCATTTGAGGTGATCTCCAAGTGATGCTGATGGGTTATGGTGCTTTCATAAACCACCAACCAATGTGTCAAACCAGCTGCTGAGGGAAATAGAAGTTGCTTGTTCATCAAATTGTGGTTGTTTGTGTTTGGTTTCATTTTTACCTTTTTATGATCATAGTACTGTATCTGCTGTATTTTGCACAAAACATCTGGTTAATTCAGGCTTGCCTTTGACCTGTTGAATTTCTTTTCAGTAGGTCAGCATCCCCTCACTACCTAGCATCAGTCCTTCAGCAGACCCGTGGACGATCTCTCAAAGGTAAGCATTTCATTTTCTATCACTCTGCTTCCCTGGTTTTTGTTTCAAGCATCTACTGAAGTCCAGCTGATGCTGTGTATAAACCTGCTCTGAAGAGTCTGCTAGATTAGGGAAAAATGGATGTAGTGCAACACCTGCTCATTTTATTAGCCATTTTTTTATTAGGTTTGAATCCATAAGATGAATTTCAGGATGCAATGAGGGCCATTTTGGTCTGCCATAAAGGTATTTTGCAAACATTTCCAAGTATGACCTATTAAGGAATGAATAGTTCAGTGGAAAACCAGTCTGAAAGCTACATATGTTATACATTAGTTATATTGATGATCAAGAACTAAGAACAAAAAGCAGCAAATTTTAATGTATAAACTTGAAGAAGTGGCCACAGAAGGGCCTTAAAGGTGATGGTTTGATAGAGATGGAAGACTTAAGTTTAACATAATAGCCTCATGATGTTTTTAAAGGTACCACTTTAAAAATTGCAGAATTTTAACTCATAGGAGAGAGGGAATAGGATGCAGGCAGGACAGGGGAATGACCACAAAAACATGGATGCAAGGCAAAGAACAAGTTTAATCTCAATACCTCACAGACCGGGGAATCTCTGCAGCAACATCTGGCAGGCAGGGGACACAAGCACCACAGAGCGAGAGAGAATCCTTGTCAGCGAGAGTCCATATTAGTGGACTCCTTGTTAGCAAGGCAGTGAGAGACTGATTGTGCACAGACTCACTGTTCATGACAGTGTTTTAAGGGTTCAGGCAGGCGTGGTTGCTTCATTGTGCTTTGATCTTCAACAACAGTGCAGGATTCTCAGGTGGCTAGGTGAGGTGTCCAGGAGTCCATTGCAGACTCACATTATCTCAGTGCAGATGTTCTACTAGTGAACATGTTAAGACAGAACAACAATTGATGTGAGAGCTGTGTTTCCCAGCACCCCACTTGGAAGTCACTTGAGCACATTTTAAATCCTCGTTGCCACTCTTCCTTTGCTTTCCCACAGATGGATTTAATATGTCGGCTCTAAACACAAGTCTTGATACCATAGGCTGCAGAGCTGCTCCTCAAACAAGTTTATATCTGTTTCCCATACTAGTAATTAAATAGATATAGGAGAAAACAAGTCACATCCACATTCAAAAGCTTTTATTTTTTATAAAATATCAAACAGCACATTTCCCCACCTAGCAAGTTAAGCATAGCTGTCTATAGAGGATTCAGAGAATCCCTGATGAAGTGCAGTACTGCTGTCTGAAAGCTACTCTTCCCACCATGCTGAATGGGGTTTACTAGGATATACCTATTCTTTCACGTTTGAACAAGCCTTGAACCAGGCCATAGTTTTATACATTTGTCCTGAACTTTCCATGAGTGAAAACAGCCAGCCATTTTCAGCTTTAAAGAAAAAAAAGATGGAAGTCTGTTTTTTATTGGCAGTCAAATACCAATAGAAGTAGCAACAGCTGTTGAATGGAAGATGGTTACTTTATTTTCTCATATGGACTTTTAAAACTCCATTTAAAAACATTTTAGTCAGCATTGGTACCAGAAGGGAACTTGACAGTGTGCTGGGATGTCCCAGCCTTTCTTTTGAAGATGCCTGTTGAGCCTGTCTTATTCCTAGGTAGCAAAGCTTAAGCCACTTGAAGGCTTATCCTTATCAAAAATAATATTTTAAGTTCTGAAAAGTGAATCATGCTCTTTTTTTTTTTTTTTTTGAAAGGGCTGATTCCAAGAAAAAGGGATAATGAGTTAACTTGTTGTGGAAGACTATTGCTGCAGCTCTTTCAAAAGGATAGTAAATGGCCACCAATGAAGTAGGACTTGAGCACCCAGCATATGTTCAGCTCTCTAGTTTAGTTAGCGTGATAGATGTTGAGATGTGAAGCGTGATTTTTAGTTTTCAGTCCCTAAACAGTAACATCAGTTAGGCGGCAAAGACAAGGGTTTTTAAAGACCTGGTCCTCCGATGATAATTACCACACATCCAGGTGGAGCTTTTATGATGGAACCCAGGTGGCCAGGAAGCATGTTTGGCTGGCTGACTGCTGCAGGACTCCTAGGTCTGGTATTCTCAGGGCTTGTTTGAGAATACAAAAATCCTTTTTTTCTTAGTGATTCTGCTGGTGTGTCTTGTAGCAGTTTTGGAGATTGCCAGTCTGATGCCAGCTATGCCATTTTGCTATATTGAAGGTGCCAAAATGTAATGTATATCTGTTCTTATTTAATCTCTGAACGTTGGTGAACCTCTTCAGCATCTCCTTGGCATTAGAGGCAAGCCATTAATGTTCCCAGGGTACCATAGGGCAGCTATTATGCAGGAGAAAGAATTCCTTGTGATAATGTCGTTCCTCAGCCCTTCTGATGGGGAGGCATGAATTTGGGAAATACTATTTTGAGGAAAGCAATCACAAACGATACTAAAGCACATTAATAGTGATGGAAAGCACTGCTAAGAAGTAGCCACAGAAGTGTCTCTCCTATTTCTGTGTGGGTACTAACATACAGAAATTATATTTGCAGGTAGTAATTCTGTGCTGTTTTAGTGCCTCCAATGCTTGTCATTTTAGCAAGGTGGTTCTTATATACCAGCATCAGATGCTAAAATGAAATGTCCATGATAGCGAGTAAGGAATGAGAGCATTTCACTTTCTGGTTACAGTAGTGGTAGAAAGCAGCTGTATGCTTTTTTTATTTCTTTTTGTTAGTGAGATACATGTGACTTGTAAATTTATGGACTGCTGGGAGAAACAAAACAGAATTTAAAAAACTATCTTCTGAGTGCAGTGGGATAGACCTTGAAGTATGCTGGTTTTAAAATGATAGACAGTGAAAACAAGGAGGAGTGAGCATGTTTTATAATTTGTTTTGGAAAGAGCAGCTTTCCCCTTTTCATGTTGGTACAACATTGCCAAGATGATGTTTTTGACAGTTTGTTTTTCTTGCCCCTGGATGATGCCCAGGGAAAAACTATCATAGAATTGGCTTTGTTGGAAGGGACCTTTTAGATCGTCAAGTCCAGCCATCAACTCAGATCTAGCAAGAACCATACCTAAACCATATCTCTAAGCATTATGTCTACCAGACACTACTTATGTTACTTATACTACTGTGTGAGATAAGGAAGGCAAACTGGGGGTTCTGCAGTCCCCCTCACAAGGAGAAATACTATAAAAAAACGACGTTGCTGGTGTTTCACTTCAGCAGTTCCCACTCCAGTTCCAGTTCAACTGGACTGAGATCCTGTTCTGCTGGATGCCAGCACCTTCCACATACTGTCTTCTATCTCTGCTTCTCCCCTTAACCACTCCTGTACACCTCAGATGTGGCCTTCTGTGCAGAGATCTTGTGAGAGCTCTCTATATCTTTGCTCTCTTTTGCGTGATTAATCCAACATATGTACATGTATTTCTCTCCTTTGTAATGAGAATATTAGCCTGTCCCTCCGTCATTCATAGCTGCAGTGAGTGAAGCAAGACCTTGGATTTCCTCTTTTTTTTTTTAAAATGTATTAATGTGTCTTGAAACAAGAGGGAAATGTTTGCTTGTTTATTTTCATCTGACTGGCTGGAAATGTCACTCTTTGCTATAATACCCTCAATGTGCCCTTTTTGAATGTAAGTGATCCACTCTGGGCACAAAAGGATGGAGTTTTACAGCAGAGCTTGCCACCATTGCTTAAAGCTCTGCAGTTGGACTAAACCTTTTAAAGTGCCTATTTATTATTTAGATCCTCGTACTTTCAGTTCAGTGCCCTTTCTCCCCTCCTCCATTCCTTCTGTCTGACTTGTTGATGGTGTGAAACTTCTGGAGTAATACAGAGATGTGCTGAATTAGTGCTGCATTTAATAGGTGAGAAATTCCTCAGCCTTGTGTATGCCCAGCACCAGGGTATGAAGCTGCTGCCATGCTTTGCTGTGCTGTATGAGTAATCTTTCTGTCTCAACCATTGCAAACAAAAGCCACTTGTTGATAAGTATAGCAACAGCATCATCCTGCACATGTCTAATCAATGTTGCTGATTCTTCGTTTCAGCTTTAGTAAGTGCAGTGTAAGAATTCAGCTTTTCAATATCGTAGTTAATATATGAGACTGTTCTGTAACTGGATTGCACTGTGTAATGATTGTGCTCTGAATTCTTACATCTTTTCTCTCCTGCTCTTTAATGTAGGGCATTATGTAGAGATACATATTCTTGGTATGTTCTAGGGACCTCATTTTGTCAGGTTTCCCTGAAATCTAATGTTTTGCTGCTTTTCCTTCACAGAATCTGATATTGATGCTGCTACTGCAATGATGCTATTAAATACTTCCATTCAACAAGGGATGTTGGACTGTAAGCATAAGCCTTTTTTTTTACTCTATTTTTCTTCTCTGCCCAGTAGCTAAATGTTTTCTTTATAAAGTTTTGGGAAACAAGTACGGTCTGGTTTCTAGATAGTAAAGGCAATTATGGTTTGATTATTCCTTCTGGAAGCATTACAGAGTTTTAGAGAGCTACCTTCTTTTTTTTCCCCATGTAATTTTGAGGGGTTTTTTGTGAAGTTCTTCTTGTGCTACACATTGATAAAAGTTTCTTAGATACTTCTCTGTTTCTCTAGCTCTGAAATGATCCCATTCAGCTTACTTTGCAGCAGCCAGGTGTAGTGTGCTCATTTTGCTGGTGATCTCATTGGAGTATTTGCTTACTGTCAAATCTCTTTTTTTTTAATAGGTGAGAAATCTCAACCTCTGAAGACACCTAAGAAGAGGAGTTATGGCAGTGCATTCAATCCTCCCAGTTCCATAAATCTGCAGGAAAATGATTCTGCAGCCACCAATATTGATCCGAAGGAGGATCACAACTACAGTGCCAGCAGCATGGGTGCCCAGCGCTGCGCATCAAGGTCCAGTGTGTCTTCCTTTTCCTCCCTTGACGAGGTCTATGAATTTATCTCCAAGACCAGCCATGATGGAAGCGATGGCAGTGAAGGATTTCACAGTGAAGTGGAGACAGACGTTGACTCTGAAGATGATCCTCTTGGAGACAGTGGCTATGCATCACAACCTTGTGTAGATACCTCTGAGGAAAATCAGCCTAGCAACAAAGCACTTGAGGAGTTATGTCAAGAAATTGATGAAGAGCTGAAAGAAGCAGCAGGGTCTCTGCTTCACCTTGCTGGTATCCAAACGTGCTTGAGTTCCTTAATATGTACTGCAAAGACCCACTGTCACAAGCAAAGGAAAAAATAAGATGTTTGTCAGTGTTGAATATATACATATATTTTTTTTAATTGTGGCAATACTCTTCTACTTTTACCCTTCACAAGGGAGATCAAAGCCATAAGAGGACTCATTGCTTTTTTATTTTTGGCGCTGACTATAATTTAGCCATTTATTTTTAAATCACTGCCTAAAAAAAATATTTAATCTTCTCAAATTAGAAGAGATGCATGACTTGTGAAAACCTGAAAGCATACTTCTTAATGATCACTTTTTTTTTTTCTTCTTAATAGCTAAATTTTATTTTTCCCCCAGAGGTATGTTTGTTCAGATGCACATTGTGGATCATATTTACATCTCTGCTGGCCCCATCTGCAGAGGTGAATTTTGCCCTGTCTAAGGGCTCTGACTTCCATGTAAAGGACTAAAAAGGAGGATAAAAAAAAAAGGAGGTAAAAAAAAAAGTCCTGGTCTCAGTTGCCTCCTCCTACCCGTTCTCTTTTTGTTCTTCTGAGACAGGTCCTGACAGAAATGCTGGTGAGGCAGCTCCAAGTGGCTGCAGTTCTCAGCTCATCTGTCACAGTGGCTGAAAGACTGTAGCACTTCAGAGCTTTCAGCGAGATGTGAAGTGTCACCTGGAAGAGTGGGGATAAGGAGGAGCTGAGGTGGGTACCACCTGCAGGTTTCTTTTTTTTCCCTCCTTCTCCCCAGATCTGCAGAATGCAGGTCAGATCCCTGAAAAAGAAGGTTGTGTTTTTTCATCTTAACATAAATTGTTTCTTTCTTGGGAGGAGAGGTATTGCTTTTTATGCAGATGCACACATGCATACACATACCTTGGATGTAGCCAACAGTGAAAGCTGCCATTTGCCAAGTTTGATGTTGTCCTTGTGTTACCACCACTGCTGAACGCTTAGTACTTGCATAGTCCTGCAGCTTCTACCCTTCTACTCCCCTTTTTCAAGGGCAAAGAAACCCAAGAGTTGATAGTGGTGACAAATGTGGATGAGTTGGAGGCTTTATGTCATGAATGTCTGCTGAAAAGGGAACACCTTATGCCATAATCTGAGACAAAACAGGGTGGCTTCCTTTTGGATCAGTGAACCCTGAGTTGCTTTGAGGGTTTTTGCCCCTTCCCCCCAACATGTGTTGTTTTTATTTTTCCTATGATCTGTCTGTACTTTCTGTTTCCCACATCACTGTGCCTTGTGCTGTGTGAGTTCTATCAGCCTCCTGTTACAAACAGGGCATCTATTGAGCAAGGCCAGGCTTTAGCCTTCGGATGAGCACTGTAGCTCAGGAGGACCTCTCTGTTTAGGGAAGAAAATGCTTCACAACTCATTTTTGCAATAGAAGAATCTCTATTGTTCCAGACATCCTTTGGCCAAAAATGTTTTAGTGGTATGGTAAACTTTTCCTCTTTTTTTTTTTTTTCTTTAATATTACATCAGTGGTGATGGCTTACATCTTCTGTTTGACGGGTTTTGTTTTTTTTCTTTTAAGTTTTCTGTTCAAAAATGGGTAAGCAGTTCTGTTGGAGTGGATTCTAGCAGTACTGTGAAGTATAAAGATGCCTTAAGTATGTTGTGGAATTGCTACAACTACCAGAGGTCATCTTTCCTGTTTTAGAAAGGTAGCATGATGTGCCATAAGTGTTCTCGCCAACAGGTTAAGCTATTGCTTCCAGCAGGTGTTGGGCAGGCTGAGTGAAAATTAGGAACAGAGCCACCTAGGAAACGAATGTCCACTGTTTTGGTTGTTGAAAACAGTGCTGGATTGAGCCAAAAGTGAACCTTTCTCCAACAGGGTATTTTTCTGGCTATCTCGAGGCCTTTCTTTGATCAGTGTGGGGCTTTTTAGTATGTTTTTTTCCTTTATTTGTCAGTCTCTTCTTGAATACTGCCATAAACTGTGTACTCTAAGAATGAACACAGCCATGCTGCTGAAAGTCTGTTGCTCTGAGGGCCTGTTCCAGTGCCTCTTGAAGACAACGGTGGTGCTCCTGCTGACTAAATGGCTGTTGGATCAAGCCTGAAATATTTGAGGTTGTGTTTTGGAATTTAAAGCCAACATTATTTGTTTTAAAGCACAAACACTAGGGAAAAAAGTAGTTCTTTTTTGTTTGGTATTTTTTTCAATTATTTCAGTTATTTCTTTGATTTATTGAAAGGAAAGAAAATACTCAGCTGCATTCCTGCTTTGTGTGTGAACACCCATTACTTACACCCGTGACAGGGCAACATGATGCATGCAGATGTGTGTCTTGTCCTCAAACCAGGACACTTGTGAATATCACAAGTGGTGCATTATCTAATTAGATCTGATACTGGATGTGTTATTGATGGATAGCAGGGGTAAAGCTTGCTGTTTTAAAGGAAAATTAAATACCAACGCAGTGGTTCTTAGCATTTTGGTATGTGGAGGTGAGAATGCTGGTGGAACTGGTTTTTGCTCATGAGTTGCTTTTGTACCTTGGATGGAAAGCTGTATAGGGCAGGACTTGTGTCAATGCAAAAATGAGGATTCAACTGCACAGAAATATTGGGATTTTGTTTGGTGCCATGACTTCATCTGCATATTATTAAAGGGGGCTGCTGCCTGCTGAAGGTGTTTGCAGCTCTTCTGTACCTTCCAGTGAGAACTGGATTTAAGGTCTAAGTGTTCTGGAAACTGCGGTCCATAGTCTGCTTCATGGTTTGGTTCTAAATTGTTTCTTTTTTGCCTTGATAAAGTCTGAGAAGGTTAATATTTACTAGGAGTGTGTATGTGCTGCTGTTAACCATGAAGTTGGTGATAATGACTTCAGCATTTCTTGAAGGGTTGGGGCTGGGATGCTAACAACAATGCATGTAATTACCATATGCAACAAGCAATAAAACCTTACTAATCAGAAGTTTGCAGTGAGAGCTGCATCCAGCCTTGCAGCTTTTGGCTTGGGAGAACTGGAATTGTGGAAGGGAGGAAGCAGGGTGGTGTTCTCCACACTTTGCTGCCTTCCCTCTCTCCTTTGCAAAGGAGAAGGTGGCCAGTCTATGCTTCCAACCTGTGCCACCATATTGTCCCTACACCTTTGCCCAGTGTTTTGGCTGGCAAACTCCACCAGCTGAATTGTGGAGCACCCTCTTGGTAGTAGGAGAAGAGCCGCAGTCCTTTTGATTACGTACCTGGCATTTGGTTTGCCACCTCAGTTAGAGATCTTGGTGTATATAGTATAAATGGAGTATAATTAAAAGTTATTTTGACTGTTGGGTTTGGGTTTTCTGGTTGTTTGTTTTTTCATTAGTGACGTATGTAAAATGTTCATGCCAATGGTTGACTCAGACATATTTTCTCAAGAAAAGTGTTAATGAACCACATTCAATTCTTTAAATACAGTGAAGAAGTGTAGGAGAGTCATGTACATGGAAGAGGCTGCACTGTTCAGGATAAATCTGATGTGAATACTGTACTGGATTGGCCTTTAAGATTCCAGTAACAAATTACTCTTTTGCAGAAGTCACATCAAATGTTTTAAAATCCGACTCTAAGATGGAAGTTTGCAAATTTTCATTAGCCTGTAAACTAAGTACAAGCTTTGGTTAAAGCAAAGTACACTCATACATGTTAATAATGGTGTAGTCAAAATATTTATTGAAAAGAAAAGGTAGAATAATTTAAAAGTTGCACCTGCCATTATATGTTAAAGTACATTCTTCACAGCTAACTGCCAGTGCCATTATGAAGTCTGTTTTATAAGTGTACATTTCTTCAAACTAAAAAGTGCATAATGAAAAGTATTATGTTACTGCCATATAGTGATATAAAACGTTTTATAATTGCCAAGTCATTGTAACTATTATTTATTGAAAAGTGAATTGTAAGAATGCTTTCTGATCAAATGAACCAGAGCTGTTTTAAAACCATTCCCATTAGCTTATTTCTAATGTAGCATAAGCAATGTCCTTGGGATTGTTTAGAATAAATTTGCCAGTAGCTGACCAGTTCTAACCCTTATTCCTCCAGTTTAGTCTTTTATCCATTTTAAAGACAATTTACAGAAGTTTAGTTTTTTGTATGCTAATCTCTGTTAATTAAAATGTTTATAAAATTTATTTTTACCAAAGAGATGCAATTCATTATGACAAAATATTGCAGAATAAACTTTGTTTTATAACATTTGTGACTTTACTGCCCACATTTTTCATTCAGATGATCAAAGGGGCTTTTCTAAAATAAACAGCATTGCAAACAGAAAGCGCTGTGTTCTCTCTTTGTCTGCAGACCTCACTCTCAGATGGTGCTCCAGGTCCCCTTCCTTGCCATTGAAATCCCTTCCCCGGAGTGAGTTAGTGAGCATCTTTTTAAGGTCAAAGTTTCACCCTTTTAACTTGGACATCGAGGTCACATCTTGGAAACTGCCAAAACGCCACTGCATATCCTTTGCCCTCCTGTGCAAAGCATTTATTTCAACAGAGATAACTCCAATCTTTTTCTGATGAAACATCTGTGGTTATTTATGGTTCTGCATCCCTATCACCATGGCCAAATTTTTGTGTGACGCTTGAAGATCTACAGCAAAATACCGAACAGGTAATTTAAAAAACATGTCCCTGGCTAAAGCTGCATAGATCTTGTTTACTTATTTTAGATGGGATTTACAGTTTATTTTGTGCCTTTACACACGAGGCCCCTTCTTGGCTGTCAGGAATAAAATACACCCCATCCCACTTTTCTGGGCCAGCTTCCCCCTCAGGTGGATGCACACAAATGTGTCCTGACAGTGCCTAAGGCAGAAGTATCAGAGGAAGGAAACAAGGTATAACAAGTTGTTTATCTCTCTTAAAAGCAGATACTGGTCCATCCCTTTTGGTTTTATTTTTTTAACCTACTGGTTGGTATCAGTGTAGGGTCTGAAAGAAAAACATTTTCTTTAGCAATACCTGAAGTGATACAGTTGATTGTAGCAGAGACTTGCCTTTATCACCATATCAAATAATATTTTAAAAGCAAATTACAGACTATGTATGTACTATTAATGTCTTTGATTTAGTGTTCATCATAATATACTGATAAAAGAACAAATGCTCTAATTAGTTTGGACAAAATCATAGCTATGTATTATATGTTAATGGTGTCTTTCTAATTGTTATTCACTATATTGTGCTAAGAGAGCCTCAAATTCGTTGTTAAATTTCCCAAGAGTGTTTTCTTCCATTACAACTTTGCTGGAAATTGCCTTCTGTATGGAGCCACAATTCTCAAAATAAAGCATTAACTGAAGCAATTACTCACAGCAGCTATGTTTTAAGGACATTTGTTGAAGAAATACTTAATAGACTAGATTTGGAGAAAAAAAAAGGCTACCCAAATTTGATACAGAGTACGGTTATATTTTCAGATCCTGAGCATCCAGGTAGCTGTAAGTTTTCTTAGTGAAGTCAGAGGGAATGTATAATCCAGGGTACTGTGGGGTAATAACATATGAGTGTTAGTCAAACAGGGTTCGTGTGAACCATCCCAACATTTGGACATAAAAGCTCTCCCCTGTTTTTACCTGCAAAAATCATTCTTGCACATGCGCCAGCAAGGCAATATCTTCTTTGCTAGATATTTTTTTACTTAATCAGCTGGCTTTCTTCTTCCTCCAGAAAGCTCTCCTGAAAGCCACCTGCTCTTACAGCCATAAACTACCTACAGCTGACATAAGATTAACTACCCTCTGCCAGCATTAGTTTAAACAGCCCTTTGTTAAACATTGGAGTGTTTGTTTTCCTATTGCATCAGTACAAAAGCAATCATTTCCCTCCTTAGCCCCTTGTTAAATACACCAAAATTATTTGGTTTCCATTTGGAAGACATGATCTTCACTCCTCTTAACTGCTTGTCTGTACAACAATTCCAGTTTGAATTTGGCCGGATGGCTCATGCATGAGAAGACCTGGTGTGTTTTGTAATCTGGCCTTAATCCCCTCCTTGACTTTGCAGCACTGCTCTTGGGTTTGTATCTTGGCTTGTCCTGGCTTTTACCATAGTCACAAGCAGTTGATTGTTCGTGTTCTCAACCAGTATGTTCATGTCTTTGTTCTCTTTCTGTCACTACCTCAGTCAGTAGAAAAAGGTGGTAGTTCATAGTCTAGAACTTGATCTAATTACATCTGTCCTGACCCAGACTCTTCAGGATCCCTCCTGGTAACCTTTCTGCTCACCAAGGAGACCTTCTTGGCACAGACTTTCTAAATGAAAGACAAGATTTGGCAGCTGTGGTATTTCCTCCCCATGTTGCTGTTCAGCTCATTTTGTAGTTATCTGCAGGGTTGAGGTTTTTTTTAATTTAAAACAGCAGGAACAGATCAAAGGTGTTTTTGTCTCATGTCTTCATTGGAGATGCTACACTTGCCATTGTTACACTTTGAGTCATCTGTATGATTACGCTCCACCAAGTACTTATCTGGGCTCTTTCAGCATTCAGAGAAGGACATTCAGTTTACTGTGGCTTTAACAGTGGTTGCCATAATCTCCATTTACATGGTATCTTGGTTTTCTAAGCCCTAATGACCAAATACCTGATTTCTGTATCACTTTCAGAGAAGCAGTTGGGTAATTTGTCTAAAGATGCCTCAGAAGTACTGATGTGCTCTGCAGTTGGCAGGTGTGCAGAAAAATCTCAGAAGGTGTCTATATCAACCTTTACACCGTATTGTTTTAAAAACAGATTTTGTGCCCCAGCAGCTATTTTTGACTTAATTAGCTTAGTATCTTGGTTTCTTTCTAAGATCCAGCAGTTAGTCTGCTAAGCTAATTTTGCCATTTAAAACAACTTTTTTCAGTTATTTTCAGTAAGGGTACATTCTATTCTCTCCTGTAAGTTTTGTGCGTGTTTTCTGAACTGCTGGTGAAGGTTTCCAAGCTCTGAAATACATGGTCAGATCTCCACAAATTGCTGATATTTTACTTTCCTTTTGGTTCTGAGTGATTTGAAAAGATTAAAAATCCACCTGTTTGGTTTGACCCTGGTGAGCTGGCTGAAATACCCTGCTGTTTGGTACGGACTCTGCAAGCCCTTTGGCTGGGCAGGTAAGGTGTAGGCAGTGCTGAGCCATTTCAAAAGACAAGAGTTTCCTCGATTTGTCCAAGTGGCCACACAAATCTGGGTGTTATCTTGAGTGTGATCACATTGTATGCTACCTTAAAAAAACCGATGCTGCTGTGCTGCATGATGTCACCTTGACCCAATCATAACCCATTTTCTGCGAGCATAATGTTAACTCCCCAGAGAAGCATCCTCTGAGTGACAGCAGCATCCCATGCAGCCGTTGCTAGGTGACAAGATTCGGCTTTCAGCAGGATCTAATTTTAAAGTATTTAACCCTAGATCTGTCAAGGCTCATTATTTCTGATGTGGTTGTTAATCCCTACTTCTTGGTGTCCAAATTCGCAAATACCCTGGTTCTGCTGGCAATGCCGGTTGATTTATCAGTGGCTTATAACGCAGAAAAGCATAAGCACCCCAAGTAGATCTTGACACCTAATTTCATTTTTGTGCTGATCTATAAGCAGAAATATATTTATGTAGATTACTGAAAACCCATTTAAGGAAAAGAATAATAATTTTAAAATGTGATGATATGCCACCAGTATATGCTGAACATCTGGTGGTTTGCAGGTTTGAGTCTCCTGGTCTAGGATAGAGATCTAACAGAAAATTATTATTTTTGTTCAGTTTCCATGGTATCATTTTTTTTCACTTGATTTCAGCAAGGTGTTTTCATGGGATTCCCTCAGTAGTTGGTAGTGCCAGGGGTGCTAAATCATCATTTTCTTACCATCTCTTCTCTCTGTTTCTCTCAAGTAGGAGTAGATAGTAGGTGTGTGTAATGAAAGGTAATCCTTTTTGTTAGTCTTGAGGCTTTGATAATGTGCACTATTCTTGCCTATCACAGTAGTCTGGTTGTTGAGCACTAAATATGATAATGGCCAGATTAATTAATATCTCTGTATCTCTACAGAAAGTCTTAATGTTGGAGTTCATGTCAGTGTTGCGTATTGCCAAGAACAGAAACCGCACCTTTTAAGGAAGTATAAAAGGGGAAAAAAGAAAAACACATATTGTCACTATTCGTTCAAATGATCTTGCTGCTGTTCTGAATGGCTAGATGAGCTTAAATTGCAATATTGGAATAAGAAATAAGGAAACTCTAGTTTTTAACACTAGAACCATGATAGGCGACTGCTTCCACTCCATTTTGTTTCTCTACAGATGTTTGTAACAAAGTAAATTTTTGCATTTGCAATTCAGCCCATCAGTATCAACGGCCACACACTTCGCATTATGTGTCTTCACATGTCAGCACATTGACTTTTATGCTGGAAAATTATTAAAATCCTCTACAGGTATCCTCTACAGAAAATCCTCTTGTATTTTCTGGGATACAGCTTTCATGAAATGCTTTGAACATAATTAGAACAAAACGGAAGTACTGTATTTTACAATATTCAAAGATGCCTTTGTGATAAAATTTTCTCCTTGCATTTGGCAGTGTGATTACCAGGACAGAGGTTTCACAACTGAAAGCTGGGGACAGGAGCTGAGGGAATTACGGTGCCTGGCTGCAACAGAAGGAAGGCCTTTAGCACTGACAGCAACAGTGTTTCTGACTGGGCAGCAAGCATTCAGGGTACAAGAATTTTCTTAAAACTCAAGCAAATGGAGTGAATCAAAGGACTTTTTAGCATTTTAGAAGCTTCGTACTGCTTAAAGGTTTTGAGGCTGAGGGGAACTGCAGGATTTTTAGGCTCATCAGAACAGCACTGCTTCGGTGCGTTTCACGCTTCAGAACAAGTATTTTAACTTGTTACCTAGTTTCTCATGGGTTCTGCAGTCCCTACAGTGTTAGGAACATACAATGTTGCAATTTGTCATTATGCCATGGTGGTACTCGGTGAACAGCTTGAGCCAAAGGCCCCCAAACATACAGGTAACATGGCTTGGTTTTGAGGTCTTTGTTTTTGTTTTGTTTTTTTTTGGCTTTCTTTTAAGAAATTCTCAGATTAATCCTTTTGATTTGTCATTGTAGCTGCAGTGCTACTTCTCCTACTTTCACCTGTGAAAAAAACCCCATCTTCATTGTGTTGATCCCCAAATGCATTTTCTTAATGCTCATTTCTCCCTAGAGAGCAAGGTTGTCCAGCTGCAGCAGCAGAGGCGCACACTGTGTGATGCTCGTGTCGTAATGCTCCCTCATCAGTGACTCAGTGTGTAATTGCAACTGACGGATTCTGTCATCACAAGTGCAGAGTGAGAGAGGTCAAGTGAGTGGAATGCTGAGTAGCGTGGGGTGGTTGCCAAAGGACCCCTCCAAATACTCCTGTAAATCTACCTTTCCTGAATGTAAGTACACATTATGGCAGCAGGAATTACTGCAAGCCAGAACATGCCACGCTGAGCAAAGAAATCCCTCACAAGGTTTGCAGCATTTTTGCTTGCCTTGTTGGCTTTTATGGGACAGATCGAAGAGAAAGAATAGACAGCAGAACAGAGGCTGTCCTTTTTTTATGTCACTGCTCAGCAGCTAGTCTAATGGGTGTTGAATTTTAGATTCCCTCTCAAGACAAATAATTTATTTAAGAATTACCATGGTTTTGATATGTTCTATTTCCATGCTTGTTTATCTCCCACTCCCTGCTCCAGTGGTGCCTTCCCCTCTGATCAGTCAGAACTTGTACTCACATACCCTGTGAATAGGTGCAGGTAGAGAAATAAACAAAGAATATATTTTGAATTGCCAAGGACGCTCTTGGTTAATTGGGAAAAATAAAAGTCATCATCATCACTTACATGCTTACAAGTGTTCACAACAAAAGGGCTTCTAAGATTCAGGAAAAAACCTGAATATGATTAGAAGGGAGCCATCTTCAGTCATCAGAATATCACAAGCAATGCATAAACCACATCCTTGGGAGCTGCCTAAACTGGTGTGTTTGCTTCTGTTATCTTAGCAACGTGCAAGTATGATGGACAGGATACGTACTCACGGCATGCACTCATTATTTCTCATGGTGACTCTGTAACAAACCATTTGTTGCATATAACCTTTCACCTCTTTCAAAATCTGATTGTCCCGTTCTGATAAAACCACATAACTACCCCTCCCCCCCCAAAAAAGTGTATGCATGTACAGATATGCACTTCACAGAACAGTTTCTAGTCTTCATTATCATAATTTCAGAGTTTCCCTAGCATTTAAAAACAGATGAAAACAAGTTTCTGTCTCTTATGTTCCTTCCCAGCCCATAGGATAAACAGCCTGAGTCATCTATAGGGTGTGTGCATGGTTGGGGGGTGGTGGCTCTGTGTAAAAAGAAATTGCTGAGAACGAGAAGATGGAAAAAATGAACAGGCAGCTGCGTGTGATAATAACTCAAGAGTTGACTTTGCAAGTCACGTTTCACTCAGGTACAGCACATACTATCCCTTGGTGCAATTGCAGCAACTTCTGTATTTTCACAGCAAATCCTTCTGCTACACACTCCCTAAACCAGCAGAACTAGGTAACAGCTGAAAAAGTTTGCTTTTCTTTCATTTATTTATTTTTTAATGTGAAGTTCCCCCTCTTCCAGGAAAATGAAACATTTTCTCTAGCTCTGCCATATTTTGTTGTGGGTCTGTATCTACAGCCTCATTTTCTTCTCTTCACGCTTGCAGGGGCTGTAGCTGGCCCAGCTAAGACTGCCTGCATTCTGGTTCTAGTCTTGCATGTTTGCTGGAGAAAGAAAAATAAAAGCAATGTTCATTAAATCCTGAGACACAAATTGTCCAATTTCATAGAGAGACTGAACTGAAAAGGAGCATTATGATGATTGCAGTGAGAAGAAGATGCTATTTCATGTACATGTGGCCCATGAAGGAAGTCCTGATTTGCCCATGAGAGTAACATCAACAAATCAGAAGCTGTTACCTGGAGCAGAGATGGCATACAATTGTCCTAACTTTCTCAAATCTCCAGGGATGAACACATAAGCAGAGAAAGGAGAAAGATCTGTCCAATTTACCAGTAATTCAATTAACATTTTAATCAGAATTATTCTTGTTCATAGAATCATAGAATAGTTTGGGTTGGAAGGGACCTTAAAGATCATCAAGATCCAACCTCCCTGCCACAGGCAGGGACACCTCCCACTAGATCAGGCTGCTCAATGCCTTGTCCAGCCTGGTCTTGAACACCTCCAGAGAGGAGGCATCCACAACCTCTCTGGGCAACCCGTTCCAGTGCTTCACCACCCTCACTATAAAGAATTTCTTTCTTATGTCAAGTCTAAATCTACCCCCTTCCAATTTACATCCATTCTTTCTAGTCCTCCAATCCGATACCCCCTCAGGTACTGATAAGTTACTATGAGGTCCCCTCTGAGACTTCTCCAGGCTGAACAACCCCAACTCCTTCAGCCTGTCTTCATAGGGCAGTTGCTCCAGCCCTTAGACCATCTTCGTGGCCCTTCTCTGGACCTGCTCCAATAGCTCAATGTCCTTCTTGTGTTGAGGGCTCCAGAACTGGACACAATACTGCAGGTGGGGTCTCACTCATGACCATGTCTATTTTTTATTTCTGAAAGGATTGTGGCACCTCCAGAAATAATTCAGACATTTGGAATTCTTAAAACTAGGTCTTTGTGATGCAAAGATTGTCATGGAAAAAGAAAAGGAACGGATGAGACCTGGGGAAGGGTTCCTCGCTAGCAGCACAGTAGAAGGCACAGCATGGAATGTGGAAGAAGAAAGCTGTAAATGGTTACTTGTACCTTGCAGACCTGGCAATGGGAAATGCAAATGTGAAGTGGTGGAAGAGGAGGTGCCTCGTGAGGATCAGGAGGCAGCAAGGGAGTATTAACATCAAACTGACTACTGGAGAAAGTGCGTTGGCAGGTTTGTTTCCACAGATTATTTTTGAACTGGAAAGGGGAAACAGCATGAGGAGGAAAGCAGGTTCCGCTTTTTTTCAGGAGCCTCAGATAGACTGTATTAGCAATTTTTAAAATATGGTCAGAATTTTATGAGAGGGGTGTTGTGCCATTCCAATGTGGTTTTTTCTCTTTTTTTGTGTTGGTTATGATGCTGACCCTTAAAAGCAGAATTATTTCAATTGAATAGCACATACTTTACAGATGCTACCAGTGAACTTGAATGCACTTACATGGATGTGTAGTCATTAATCAAGGAATAACACAGTTGTCCAGAAATACTTTCTTTTTTATGTGGTAAAATATGGGAGTAGGCTTCCAGGCCTCTACACGTTAGAAAGAAATAGCAAGTAGAAATCTATCTACACAAAAAAAAAAATCCCACCTCGGATCCCATCATTGTGATGATCTGTAAATATTCTTTACAATTATTTTAAGAAGTTTGTTTTCCAGTATTAATAAAACCTCTGTTTCAAACGTGGATTTTTGTTTTTATAAGAAGGCAAGCTTCTTAACCTAGATGAAATCAGTGTGATGTAAGAGGCACATAACTAAAAACTGAAGCTTCAATGTGATTGCCAGCTATCCATCCGTAAGCACTCATTCACTTGAAAACCAGCATTCCTTCGGACGTAGGTGCAAGCCGTGAGCCAGAAAAGAAAGGAAGTTTTAGAGAATGACAACAGAGTTTTCTACCAGCGTTGACAGCAGGCCGCTGGCCTTACCCTCTCTCGCGAGAGCCCGAGGAGCAGGCCCTCATCCAGCCGCCCTCACACACCGGCGGAACGGCCTGACCGCTGCCTCAGGCTCGGCTCCGGGGCTCCCCCTACCGACGGTTCTGCCGTGGGACCGGCCCCGGCACTCCCCTGCCACAAACCCAAGCCGCGAGTACACCGACGCCACCCGGCCTCGAGCGGAGGCTTTTTGGGCGGAGTGGGGCCCCATAGCCACAAGGCCGCCGCGCGCAGGAGCCGGCGGCGGTTACCGTGACAACGGGTGGTGGCTGCGAGCGCCTCCCTGGGATCACGTGGTCCATCCGCCCGCCCACCGTCCTCGCCTACTGCCTCCTCTCTCCCGCCATCTTGGAAGTTGCGTCAAGATGGTGGCGCCGGCGAGTTTATAGCTCGGGGTCACAAAGGGTGGCTCCGCCCTCCCTTCCCGCATGTGAGGTAGCGTAGTGACGCCATCGCGCTCCTGCCACCGCCTGAACCCGGAAGTGCGTCTTCCACTTGGCGGGCGTGCGAGGCCGCCGGCGGTGTCAGCGCCCAGTCGGGGGCGGGGAGATGGCGGCGGCCACGGAGCTGCAGGGGAAGTACCAGAAGCTGGCCCAGGAGTACTCCAAGGTATCAGGCGCTGGAACCGGTCCCCGCTGTTGGAAGAGCGGCGCCGGCCGCCGCCCTCTCTGCCAGCGCCGCTCCCCGTGCGTCTGCTGCTGAGCATTACGCGCCAGACGGCCGCCCCCCTTTGAGGGGAGCGGGCCTTCCCCGCTTCCTCTGCCCGGGAGAGCCAAATGCTCTGCCCCGGGGCTCTGAGCTCTGCCTGGGCTTGGGACTGGTCAGGACTGAGAGGCTGGGTTTTAGGGAGCAAAGGTTGCCCCTTCTTGAGGGTAAAGAGAAGGCGAATTTGGGCCAGCAAAGGAGTTGCGAGTTTACAGGTGCTGGCGAATATGGTATTGCAGAGTGTGGGGAGCCAGGTGGTCTTGTCTGTAGAGCATCCCTTTGGTAGGACAAATTAGAGATTCAGTCATGCCAGGGATGCAAAATTAGTAGTGCTTTTTCTTCCTTCTCTACTTTCCAGTCGTGGTTTTCTGTTTTGGGTATGAGCACTTGTTGAGGTTTTAGTTTTGTATTTTACCCGTAGACTCTGAGTTTGCTTTGACTGGTGGATGAAGGAGGTTCATTGTTGTGTCAGGGTCTTGAAAGTGAGAACGCTTGATTCCACACTTGCTTCATACTTCAGAGTGTTCTTCTGCAGCTGTCTTGGGTGTTTTTGCTTCCTGTTTGTGGTGCTGCTTAGTGGTATATTTGTAAAGATTTCTGCCCCATAATAGAAAATGCTTTTCCTTTCTGCAGTGCTTGAGATGATTCTCTATATGCTTTAGCCTTGCGTAGTATCAGAACTTTTCATTTTGGTTTCCTCAATAGAAGTAAGAGAAAACCATTGCATTTTAGTGGTATAGTTCTTCAGCAATCTTGGGAGAGAAGCACAGCATCAGTGTTTGGCACTAGGCATGTGATTTGTATTTGACATTATTCTCTGGGTTACAGAATGATGCTACTAAAAATACTGCACAGAATCTAAATTGTTCACATATATATATATATGTATAAATGCTTCTGCAAGATCATTTAAAGGAAACTGTGATTTTGTATGTCACAGAATTAGTATTTCTTATTGCTATGTATTTTGTATTTTTATAGTGGTTCTGCTGTACCTTGGAGATGAAAAATGGTTCAGGTTAAGGTAAATGAGGGACTTCACCTGATTCCTGAATGAAACTTGACAATGTAGATCTTCTGACTATAGATTCTGGAAGTTCCAGCTTCTGCATCCTCTTTCTTACAGTGCTGTTGTGTACAAAAGCTTTCTTTGAACTTCATCTTGCAACTTTCAGCCTGTGATGTTTCACTGGTTCTTTGTGGCAATTTTTTGTCTTATCCCAACTCTTGAGTAGCACCTCCAGGGCATTGTGGGATCCTCTCTGCAGATAACTCTTCTTTGTAAGTGATCAGTTGTTCAACTAGCTGTTTATCATGTGTAACTCTGGGAAGCTCTTTGTCTATTCTCTTAATGATATTGTTTAGGCCAAGGAGAGAGGTGGCCAAGACCTTGATGAGCTCAAAGAGTGCTAGTGAAAGTCCCTGCCAAGGGTCTACTTTCCCTCTCAGCTCATGAAGCAGTCCGGAAGAAGAATGTGTGTGTTCAGAGCTTGTTTTTCCTCTCAAATTGCAGCTTCTGGCTTCCTCACATCACTCTGGTGGGAGTAGTACTCAAAAGGCTCCTTCAATTTGTGATGGCTTTTGCTCGATTACACTTCACCTTGGATATCTCAATGAAACATGATTGAGCTAGTTCATTCTTCATTTCATTACGGCACCTGAGGTGTTCCTACATAAATAACCGTGTCAGAAAAAGGCGTAGAAAACTATTACACTGCTTTTTTGTGTTAGGGCAGCTCTATGCTTGGAAGCTTTTCTGTGATGCTCTTGTGAGTTTCTTCTTCTGCCTTTGTGATGCCTGAACAGCACCATGGGAGTACTGCAGGGCAAAAGCCTGTGCTTAGCAATGTCAACTGACTTGACCTTTCAGATATATTCATTTGGTATGATGAATGAATTGAATTTTGCCTGTTGTGGATCTGCCGGAATCATTCCCAAACATATAAATTAAAAGGGTTTGTACAATCTGCAACAGCTGGATTCAAACATGAAAAGTGAATAAAACCTGGTGTTGAAGAAACCAGAATTCAAGCAATTATCAAGAAATGGGAACATAGGACTGTCCATATCCTCACTGCTGCAGAGTAGAGGCACTGTGTGAAGTGACTGGCAAACAGATTTCTTGAGTATCACTTTCCACTGCAATGATTTTTAGCATGGATTTGTGAACAGTAGAAGTGAGTTTTAGAGGGCTTTTTCTTCTATGCTTTTCATGCATTTTCCTGCAAATTTTTGTCAAGCTGTTTTCTCTTGATCATCTGCTTCTGCTGCCAGTCAGAAATATTTTGGTGTGAGAGTTAGACTCTATTTGATACAGATCTTGGCTTTATTATGAGGTCTAAATATGTTCCAGGACCAGTCACAGATAATTTTGGGGTTAAAAGTGGAGAAACAGAAATAGTGCTGAATATAAGCAAGGACTTTGTCAGTCAAGGAAGAAGTTGCATCTTTTCTGTGTTTGTTTGCTGCTCTTCTAGTCTTAACTATACTTCAGTAACTAGTCTTCCAAATTGAGAGTTATGTTCTGTTTGACCAAAGTGTTCAGATGGTAAGATAGTTTGTAGTTTCTTGTTAATTCATGCTATGAATCAATCATTCTTTCAAGGAACTGATACAGAATCCTAGAGGTGGACCTTCAGAGTTCATCTAGTCCTACTGCAGGCAGGGATATCCTGCACTAGATCAGGTCACTTAGTGCCTCCTCAAGCCTGGCCTTGAATACCTCCAGGGATAGGGCCTCCACCTCCTCTCTGGGCAACCTGTTCCAGTGCATCACTGCCCTCATGGTGAAGAAGTATTGCAGTTATCTACCTGGGCAGAATACTTGAAAAGGCATGTATGTCTGGTGCTCTTATGAAAGGATATGATGCTTCACATGCATTCAAACAAATGGCTTGCATTTATTACCTTGTCTTGCATTGTTATTGATTGTTTTGGTTTTTTTTTCCCAGCTTCGAGCTCAGAACCAAGTACTGAAAAAAGGAGTTGTAGATGAGCAAGCAAACTCTGCTTCTCTGAAGGTAATCTTTAAAAACTATTTTAAGCTGTAACAAAAAAAGGTTAATAGAAGAAGTAATTTTTAGTTAAGTATTGTGATTAAAAGAAGGAACTTAATCCATTAAGAGAATTTCTGTTCTGCAGCTAGTCTTTGTTGTTGTCTATAGATCTTGACTCAGTAAAAATGTGAGTTTGCTTCTAAATTTTTAATTTGTAGAATGAAGTACCTACTTAACTGTGATTTGTGGACAGCTCAACGAAGTGTGGTTTTTAGTTTTAAAGCAATTCTTTTTGTCTCTTCAGTGCTCAAATAGTGAAGAAAGTTTTTTGGTTTCTTTTAATGTGGACTTTAATTTGATGTTACTTATTAAAAGCCTGTGTAAAAGTTGTAAAATTAAACTTTCTTGTCATTCAGGAGCAAGTGAAGATGAAGGATCAGTCACTGAGAAAACTGCAACAAGAAATGGATAGCTTAACCTTTCGAAATCAGCAACTTGCCAAGCGGGTGGAGTTACTTCAAGATGAACTTGCATTAAGTGAAGCTCGGGGCAAGAAGAATAAGGTATGTGCTAAAGGCAAAAACCTTGCTTAGCAAATGTCTGTACCTCAGATGTCAGTGTCTCACCCTCGTTTCTAGCAGTTGCTTTGTGTCAAGGGTTGAGCTGTATGTTTTTCAAGCAACTGGGAAGGATCTTGGAGCTCTGTGTCTAATCTACTGCCATGAATAAAACTGATCACCTCTAATTTCCTGTCCTCACCTCTTTGCTTTGTAACTTTGGTGTCAGTGTTTAAGACTTCAATCTATGGTTGTAAGTAACTTTTCTAGTACTTGTCTGAATCTTGTCAAATCCTTGGAAAGCTATATTTTTAGCTAGTATACCTTATATTTTTTTCAAAATGACAGAATAATTTCAGTACTGCAGTCTTTCTTTGTCAAAATAAAGTATAACCTGGTTATACTGCAGTCTAAGGTCAGCTATGTCTTATGTGGGTGAGAACGAAGGTGTTTCGGGGCTTAAATAACTCTCAGACATTCTTTGCTAACTAACTTTTATGAGAAATCTCTCAATTACTGTCATCTTTTCTTTTTGGTTAGCTCCCAAAATGCTGACATTATTAGGACTGACATTAAAGAAACCATTCAACCAACTAGTAATATAATAATCTTCCTGACTTTTCCACTAAGCTCCTGTGCATTTTTTTGCTATTCAGTTCCTTGGAAAGCATAGTATCCCTAACTAATAAGTCAAACACCACACTGGATTGTTATTCAAAATGCATTTTGACTCTTCTATTATTTCATTTTATGTAATGTACTGCTTTGCTGGACATCTTTCCAAATTTTGAAGGAAAGGACTTGGCCTGGCTTGAGTAGCTTTGCAAACCTTTGCCACTGTCTTTCTTGCTCAGATGTCAGATTGAACAGTTCTATATTTTAATTTTTTTGAAGATGTGACTACTACGTTTTAAGTAAGTTCCATTTTAGTTTTATTGATAGTGACTACATACATATTGAACACAACCCTACTTAATTTTATGCCACACTTATTTCAGAGACTTGCCATTGTGAGGCCGTGTAAATCACATCCAAAACTATTAAGATCTTGGATAGATGATCTATGTCTGACTGCAATCCTTTTAGAAGACATATTCCCATATCTTGAATGAAGTTCATATGCTGACATGAAATGCAGAGGTGACTTAGCTGTCGTAGCTGTTCCAATCACTTAAAGTTTTGTGTTAAATTTTAATGTAAATAGTCTCCCTTTTTTTTGACGACAGTACTAACTTTGTTCAGCGGTGTAGTAGATCAGAGGAGCAATGTGGTCTCTTAAGTCTTTTGGATGAAATGGGTGAAAAATGAAAGAGTTGGCAGAGGCATGTCTGTATTCTCAGTGTAGGTGGTGAACACTGACAGCCCTGTTGCTGTGTGCTACAGCCTGCTGTGGAGTAGTGCATGTTTAGTAATTACTCCTGGTCACTGCTGAGACCAAACCAGTAGATGTGCCTTACATGTGGCTACCAAACCAAATAAGCCTGAGTGCAATGTTTCATGTTACTGTGTGGAAACTTAAAAGATTCAATTTGTTAGATGGGCACCTGCCCATACAAGCAATATAATTTTGGCTTACCTGAGTACAGCTTTTACTGAATCCTTATCAGGTCAGCAGTTTACCATTATACAGTAAGAACTGTGAAGCAAAAGTGCTGCTTTTAGGCTCATGCTGTGTGCAAATAGCATACCTTTTGATATCTTTTAATCAGTACGAGAAATATGCTGTGCTCTACTGGGAATTGATAATGGGAAGGGTTTTTTTCATATACTTGGGAATGGGCTTTGGAAGATATCCCCAGTGACCTGGAAATGATCAATATGTTTTTGTTTCTAAAAGAAAAGTGCAGAATCTTCATCTCAGTTGAGCCAAGAGCAAAAAAGTGTCTTCAATGAAGATCTTCAGAAGAAGATAGAAGAGAATGAGCGACTACATATACTTGTGAGTGAAACTTTTTTAGCCTTTCTTTTTAGTTCAGAAAACCGGTCATACAAATAAAGATGGAGAAAATGCCATCTTAAAAGTAGTGAATTTAAAATATAAGTTGTCTGCTAAACAGTAAGATCAGATTGAATGCTTTGTTTATAAAGGTATTTAATGAGCAAATGAGAGTGTTTTGATTTCAAATTCTTAAGACACTATGTAGAGTAACTCACATAATATGCAATTTTCTCATTTATTTTTTCTCATTTATTTTTTTAAGTTTCGGTGGTACTTGGATACTCTACTGAAAATATAGCTGATATTGGGTGGAAACTTCTATTTAGTTCACTAACTGTTTCAGAATTGCCTAAAGCTTAAAATTCTTTCTGTGGGTTGTCATAATTAAGTCAGGAATTTACTGAAATGGAATATATTTTACTTTGCTGTAGAAAACTTGAGAAAAAACCGTGTAGCTGAAGACTGATTTTTCATGTGTCTTCAGTTAAATGTCAGTATACTTTAGAAATGTTTAGTAATGCAGAACTTTGATAAATGTAGAGTACTTTGTTTCTCAATCTTTCTTCTGCAAGTGTCATCATAGAATTTGTTTATGTGAGAACTAGTATTTGATATTAACACGGACTGGTTGATTAAATTGGTATAACTCATAGGTCGGGATTCCACAGTAAAATGAAGCTTTCATAAGAACTGTGCTCTTCTTTTTTTAAGTTCTTTGAAGCAGATGAGCAGCACAAACGGTTAGAAGCGGAGCTGAGAGCTAGACTTGAAGTTTTGGAAACTGATGCTTCCCAGCATCAAGCTGTGGTGGACAGTTTAACAAGGAAATACACGGATACCATAGAAAAACTGCAGAATGATAAAGCCAATTTAGAAGTAAGGAGGTTTTCTCTTACTTGCAAGCTTGAAAAGTTTTGAAATGTCTTGCTGTGTCAGTACTTACATTGTGAGATTATCTTCTTGCATAAAGATCAAGTCTCAGACACTAGAAAGAGAAGCTAAGGACTGTAGGCTTCGAACCGAAGAATGGTAAGTGCTTTTATTTGATATAATAAATTGATTTAAAGAAATAACTGCTATGAAACACTAACAATTTTATTTTTAGGGAAGAATGCCTTTTAATATGACTAAACTTAAAATATGTTGATAAAGCCAGGCAGGTCAGACCCTTTTCTTTGTGCTTACTTTTAACCAGACAGTCAGTTCCACAGATACAATTTTTGGTAAAAGCAGTTTTGTTGCCGAGCTATTTTAAGTAGCTGTGGAGTTGATGAAAGCTCAAAGAGTTTATTTGTAATGGAATGCTGTAAAAAGTAAAGAAAGCACTGAACTTGTGTGAAACAGATATGTAAATTTTTTTATAAACTATTTCTCAAAACATAGTTTACATGAGGTGTGCTGAGGCAACTGACTGAAATGTTTATAAAGTCCCCCTCCACACCAAAAACTGCTTGAACAATTGCTTTTTCTTCAGGTATAACACATTCAGCTAGAATGATAAAATTTTTAATGAAGAATTGTGTTAGTTTTGGAATAGCTTCATTGTCTTGAAGACAAATTATAGAAAATGTGAAGTTGATCACTGTAAGCCAAATCAAATTAGGGTATGACTCTCAAAAGGTGATCATTTTAAGATATATATTCACTATGTATATTTAATACATACTGGTTGATGAGATGTAGAGTTCTTTTTTTCAAATTATAAGTTTGAAGTATGTATTTTAACTATGGATAAGTATGAAGATGCATGACTTCCAGTAACTGCCCTCTAATACAGGTCAGGCATTCACAAAGAATAACTTGCAAAAAACAATGAAATCTGCTTTTTGCTTTTTTGTGATATTTGGAAAACAGTCTAAATCTGCTGATGTTTAGTTCAGAGCATGTCACGTTCTTTGGTGACTGGATTCCTACCACTTGAGAAAGGAGACTTTAAAAAAATAATTAAGCCCGACACCTCCTTGTTTTAAGCACTGAAATAAATATCTAATGAACACGTGGCAGATGTCTTTGAGAGTATTGTTTTTCCTGTTTTCCCCACTCTTTCAGAGCAAGGATTTGTCCATTTGCCTGACACCCACAGTTTATTCTGGAAAGCCAGGGGACATGAAACTTGACAGTCTGCATGCCTTGAAAATTGAAGGGCAGAATTTAAAAAAGAGAGATGTCAAACTGCTTGCTATTCCTTTATAGTAAGGGAAACACCCATACTTTTGCTACTGTAGGTTATGCTACACAGATTCTACACAGTTTTGGAGCTGATCTTAAAGAAAAATGTTTGTTAATGTGCATGAGCTGCTTATTAACCCCTTTACCTCTTGTTTGTCTATTTTCTTTTTTTTTTTTTTCTTGTGCTGTCTAATAAATTTCCATGTGTCAAATGTTCTTGTAAAAAAAGAAAAAAACAGAAACAAAAAAAAACAGGGCAAAAAATTTGTCACTTTGATACATTTCCCCTGCCCTCCACTATGTGTGCAGGAGTTCTAGATGTCAAACAGGATGCAAAGTAGAGAAGAATCTGGGGGCCTATGTTGGGTAAGGTGTGGAATTTAGTTTAAATCAATATGCAGTAATCTTTGGCATATGCATAAAAAGCTGTGATATGTTACATTTCATCTCAAGAATCTATATTCATGATATTAGTAATCTTAATTTAGGTTCACATCTATGTAACAATCAAATACAAGTGTAACAGATCTAGAATAAAACCAGGAATGTAGTAGAAACATAGTTGCCAAGTCTTGTGAATAGGGAATAGGCCCTATAATGGTAGTGTTTAAATATTGGCCTTTGAAGAGTCTTGTGAAGTATATCTAATGATGACATAGTGCTGTGGCTTAGTTGACTGAATTATTAACAATACAGTGCTTACAGAATAGAATACAGCATCAGATATGTAGTAGCTGACTTAAAGGCCCTTTTGTGTTCCTATAAAGATTCCTGTAGAGAAAAATATTTTCATTTAGCTTATATAACAATTTCATAACTAGAAAATAATGTGAAGATTAACCCTCAAGTAAGTTGAGCTTCTTGAGCTGAAGTTAGGATTTACAACAGTGTAATGAGTCTTTCCTTGTATTTGTAGGGGTTTAAAATACAATGTCATATTAAATATGACATAAAGGAGGAAAAATATCCCTACTGTCTTATTTCAGATTTCTGGAAATAGACAGATACATTCAGGAGCTGTGGTGTTGGTGATACAGATTATATTGTAAAGCTTTACAGTATGTGTGTGGTTTTTCATTCTTGTTTTTGTTATTTAGCCAGCAACAGTTAAAGAATCTTCAATCAGCTTTGGGCAGTAAATTGGAAGAATCTCTGTGCATAATCAATGAAAAAGTACCTTTTAATGACACAAGTATGTATTGCTTTGGACTGGGTTTCTTGTTTTATTTTGGTTACCTTTCTAAATGTATTAGTTGTAAGAAGTGTTGGGAGGTAATGGTAGTAAGTAGCTATAATACTCATTATAATCTTGCTTGTCAATCTTAAGATAGCAAGTTTTAAACTTCCATATCTCATGAAAATTAAAATTTTCAGAGTTTTTGGTGTAATTTCCCATTTCTCTTGCTTAATTGTTGACAGAACTTTACTGGTTTGGCAATTTAGTGAGTCTTGGCTTAGAAACACCAGATTGACTTTAGAGACTGCAAATAGCAGACAGATTTTTTGGTGACAGAAGAATTAAAGTGAGGAAATGCTTGCTGTGGATTACAAGTGTCTTGCTATATGCTTTGTAGTTGGTTTTAAGTGTAACTAGCAGCTAGCTACAGTTTCAGTAGCAATGAAATGAATTGTTGGCTGCTAAGCAGGATTTGGTAGTTTTGGTCAGTGGTTATTTTTTTGTTGTTGTTGTGAATACAGCTGTCTCTTTCCATGTGTTATTTACCAAATGTGAATGATAGCAAGTAAGAAGCTGTGAGTTCCCTTTAAACTAAAACAGTTATTTTAATTGAGGAGGGATATAATCCCTTTTAAATCTCTAAGACACTGTGAGTTGTTCCCTAGGTACTCATAGCCCCCTACGTCTTTAAAAATTGTGCATGCTTGTAGTTGAATAATCATTCTGGTTCTTCTGTAATTGGAAGAGAATGCTGAAAAAATTCTAATAATTCTAAATTACCAAAAATCAAGTACATACAGGAATGGTTCTGTAAACATGGAAACCATTAAAAATACATTAACCCTATTTGAAAGTCCCTGGGATGTGATTGGTTAGTGACAAATACTGTTCCCCTTTGGGCAAGATGATTCTGCTCTTTGCTATCAAATTCAGAGTTTTCAGATAGTTAAATTTGATTTACATTGAGACAAGTATGCAAGTGCTTTCTCTCCACCTAGTTAAAGTTCTGAAGCGAGGATGTTTAGACCATTGTAATTGAAGACAACTGTCTAAATCTTTTCAGTAAACATTATTTACATGAACCAAAATATTACTACAATGGAATCTTACATTAAAAAAAATTAATCACTGTTTACCTATAAATGTCTCTAAAACCCTACCATTAAAAAATGCTTGTAACTCAATTTTTGCCTTGTAGGATCTGATCGATATAATGCTCTGAATGTACCTCTACACAACAGAAGATATCAAGTAAGTACTTCCTGTGGCTTCTTTTGTAAAGATGCAACTTTCTGTGCAGATGCAGAATAAAACCAGTTATTTTAAGTTACCAAAATAGCCTGTCTTACTCTTACCATGATATTCCAAGGAAACTTCTCTCTTCAGGTCTTCTGTGCTTTTCAAAGTTAGTCTGTACTAGGATGACAGAACACTGTAACAGGCTGCCCAGAGAGGTTGTGGAGTCTCCTTCTCTGGAGACATTCAGAACCCATCTGGATGTGTTCCTGTGTGATCTGGTCTGGATGTTCCTACTCCAGGTCCCTTGCAATCCCTGGTATTCTGTGATTCTGTGATTATACTGGTCGGCTCACATTGCTTCACTACAGCCAGTTCATAGATTGTTGGCTGGTGATCACTGTGGGTATTAACTAGAGGTGTGCCCTTCAAAAAAGAATTGCAGAGAGGTTTAATATTAGTCTCCTTTTACAGACATAAGCATTATTCTTTTACTGTGATAACCTACATTAAGTTAGAGCTTAGAGTTCTTAAGCTGTTTTGTTGAAAAAAGGTAGTTTTACTGTTTTGAATTCCTTTGTCCTCAAACTGAGCTGCTTCAGTTATATTTCTGGAGTCTCAAGAATGTCTGAATTTGTAAACTATACATTGATGTGAGTCTTAGAATACCGTATTAGTTAATATTACCTGTCACTAGTTATAATCCTTTTAAGGAATGTATTCTTGTGAACTCTGCATAGTTCACTTAGATTTTTATGAGATACTTCTTGCCAAAACACCTTACTTCCAGTCAAATCACCTTTATTTATTTAAATATTTTTAAAAAAGGAGCAGTTTCTGTTCATTACTATACTTTCATCAATGTCCTTGGGAATGTTTGCTCATAATTAAAAAATCAGCATTTATTATTATTATTATTTTACAGTAGTAAATCAGATACTGTGATGTCATAGGTATTTTCTGGTTTCACAGCCATTGAGGATGGACTCCACAATGCAAAGTTTTTTTCTCTGTGTATAATGTCCTTAACCTTCTAGTCAGTGCATTCAGATGCTGTGACAAACAGGTGACTTGACATCCCATTTTTGTGACTTAAATATTTGCAGCTCAGTGCTAAGAAAAATCTGAATATATGTGGAATTTCTCCTCCCTTTACTATATTCTTCTAGCACCATGTCAGATGGTGCATCAAGGTCTGCAGTCTTGAAAACATCCCAGAACAGATTTTTATGACTGCCTTTACCAGTGGAGACAAAATGCTAGCATATTAGCACTTCACTGAAGCCACAGAACAGCAGCAGCTTTTGAATTGAGAGTTACCTCCTAGAGAAGTAGACACCTTTTTATTCTAGGAGAAAGCCTCATTGTTTTTTACTATTTAAATTAGATTTTCTTACAACAGAATGTTACAAACGTTTCACTATCATCACCGAGCTGCTATCAATTATTAGTCTATTGATGTTTAGAAATTTTGATTTGAAAGGTGGCTTCTGTAATTGCACTAAGTGTTCTTGTGGCCTGTAGTTTAAGAAATGTAAACAGGAGCAAAACATCACCATGATGTTGTATGAAAGAAAAACGTACTTTGTTATAGAAAAACATGGTCTGTGTCATTGTAGTTTATGAATAAACTTTAGAAATTAGGGTAAAGGTAATGCTGCTGTGTATTTTAGACTGAGCCAGTAACAAGGTAAGTAAATTGTTTGTATCCAGCCATAATATTTTTTTCATATTCTGATATGTGTCAAATATAATAATTTTATAACTGTCTTTACAGCTGAAGTCACGAGATCTTGCTGGCCAGGCCCTGTCTTTTGTTCAAGAACTTGTAACAGCTCTTTTGAACTTTCATACATACACTGAGCAGAAGGTGCAGATCTTTCCCATTGATTCTGCAACAGACACTATATCGCCATTAAATCAGAAGGTAAAGCTTACAGGTTTCAGCTAAAAGTGTATTCAATTATGTTGACTTTTATGAGTGAATAATCTTCATCATGCAAACTTGAACCACCTTTACTGGAATGTTCTTAGTGTGTTCCTGAGACTCGGCCTTTCCTGCATGAGGAATTTTCCTCTGGGTGATTTCTCTGGAAATAAGTGAAGGTGTATCTGGAGGGAATCGTTTTCTGCTATGCCTTGACTTACAGGAGCAATATGGTAGTCAAATTGAGGCTCTGCCTTCCAAGTGCTAAATTAAAGTGCGTTTGTGAAAGTTCAGCTGACTTATTTTGAAATGAGGCAGATGTTGTGGTGCTGGATAGATGCTTGTCTTAGTTTGCCGGTGCATGGGAGTCTTAGAGATAGAAGGTCTCTTGTTTCAAGTGTTTAACTGTAATGTAAATAAACCTGATGTAAAAGAGGCTTATGAAGGAGAGAACTTTTTCCTGGTTAGAAACAAGCTTCACAATCTCACTTTGGGCTTTTTCTGTGAAGACCTTTCTTGTAAGTGGTCTGTGGCTTCAGGTCTGTAAATCATGTTGAAATTAGTATGAGAAATCTGACTTGTCTCTTTCTGTGCAGCTCCTTGGGAAGACTTTTTCTCAAAGTAGAATTTAGATCTGTTAAGCTGCATCTTTTGACTTTCTATGCCATGGAAAAGAATTTTGTGCACAAGGACTTGTAGGGATACATATATGTATGCTTTGGAATGAAATGGCTGTAATGTCTGAGTTGTTGACTTGATAGCACACATGCATTTAAGTTGCTGGGTGACAGTGTTTTCTTATTCAGACCATAATTTCAACTTAGTAGACTGTAGGGCTCAGACTTAAGCTACTGAGATGGATGTGATTTGCATTCATCACATGGCTGCAGTGCATGTAGTGGCAATGGTAACTACCACAAAAATTTCCTTTTCTGGGGAAGACCTCCTTTAATCTCTTTGCAGGCAACAAACGTGTGCTTATGAAGAAGTTTATGCACTAGAGTCATCCCACTCTTTTTACTTTCTCAGTAGTTCCAACTGTTTTGAATAAATACTTTTGTTTGAATAATAACTTTGGAGAGGTTCAGCATAGATCTTAGTTTGAGAACAGCTTTTACTTGCTCTCGCTATGAAAGGTACTCAGTTTGCATATTCTTATTGCGAAAACTATGCAGCTTTATCTTCCAAATTCTTTTGAGCAGGAACTGTGTCTCCTTGTTTATGTGGCCCAATGTGGTGACGGATGCTATGCAGTTTATACTAACAGAACAATATCAGTATTCTTAGACATAATTTGTCATGCTTTTTTTTTTCTGAATATCCTAGTTAAAACTTCTTTGCTTTTCATCAGAGAAGTGCTTTCTCACAGCTGAAACCTTCAAATTGATCATAACTGTAATTTGATTCTCCTTTTCTGATAATTGTTTCTGATTCAGTAGTTCAGGCTTTGTTTGTTTTTATAATTATGTCTCTTGTAGTCTGCTCAATTGTGCATTCATGACCTAACTGCCTCAGTGCATGCTGCCTCCCAGGGCTTTTGCAATGATTTTTGTGGCTTTCCAATGTGAAGCATCTTTTAGCGCTCACTGAAGCTGCTGTTGGTCCTGTATTTATGATGAGTGTATCTGTTCTCTTGGAAAGTGTCCTCAGTTTGATGTTAGCTCCACCACTGAGTGATTCAAGCACCTCTACCTAATGTGGTAGAGAAAAAGAGACAAGTGTCAGGTAGTGGCTTAGCACACTTGCACTGATCTATTTTTCCCCAACTCCAGGTCTTGTCTGATGCTTTCAAGCTATTTACCCCACCAAACACTCAAAGTAGATGTGGACAATTCTCTCCCAGGTTCAAGTATTCCTTTTCTCTTTAAGTATTGGATTGCTGGGTTCTGCTGGTTCTTCAGCACTGTGCCAGATAACTCCAGTCCTCTCTTGCAACACAAGTCAGGAGCATTCTGCATGTGTTATTACTTCCTCCTTACATGTTAGGAATTCTCCCTAATTCCATCCAGATTTGTGCATGCATGAATGAGAGCTTGCCATCTCTCTTCTTGTTAACACTGTGTTACTGCACCATAACAATACAAGGAATAATTAAAATGTTTCATGCCCTGTTTACCTGGGATCTTTAGCTGCTATTGTGGTGTTAATAATGAAAGGTGAAGGTTTCCTTCTGTGGGCTAAAATAAAAGCCAAGATCACTTGTGACTACTTATCTCAATCTGTGGAAAAAGCTTTTTGTATTGCTGTGGTATCAAAATTGGCAGCTGATGGTACTTTTGATTGTGTGTAAGAGTAACCACCTTTGTTCTCAGGCATACTTTTTTTGTAGGCAAAATTATCCATAGAATTTATTTAAACAACTTTTAGCTAAGTCAGGCAGTTCTAGAAGGCCAAAGTTTCATAACTACCCAAAACTGTCATAGTTCTTCAAAGTGAGAATTCTCCCTTTGATTAAACTAATCCTGTTTCATTCTTTCATTGGCATAATTGTGTTGTGACCCATGTTGAAAACTGGACTGCATACAGTTGAAGATCAAAATGTATCTCTTGCTGTCAGTTCTAATTTATTTTAGTTGCAACGCTGTGCAAATGTTTGTGCTGATGTACAGGACAAGGTCTGTGAAGCAAACAACAGCTGGGAGGTAGACAGAGCATTGTTCTGGTGGCTTAATGGTGCATGGGTCTAGCCTTAATTTGATGGAGGTGGGCAAGGAATGCAAAAATGTATAAAATTAAAAATCAGTGATTTGTTATGCTGTGCATGGCAATTGAAATGAGTCAGGTTGCTGTGGTAAAGCCCTAGGTGGGGTTTTGCCTGGACTTACCTAGTAGCCTTCACTATTTATTTCTCACTTTCCCTCAAAGTGTGCATTTGTGTGTCCTGTAGAAGAGGTTGTTTTGTATCACTTGACTATTGTATCTTATTATTAACATCCTGGGGATCACTTAAGATGCCAAGCACTTTGCTAAAGTGTACTGCTCAATTGTTAACTTGAAATAGTTTGCAAGAGCCTTCAGCAAGTATAATTTTTAAATCTCTCATCTCAGTTCTCACAGTATCTCCATGAAAATGCTTTGTATGTTCGCCCTCTGGAGGAAGGAATGGTTCGCTTGTTTGAGAGTATTACAGAAGATACTGTGACAGTCCTGGTAAGGTTTCATACTTTTAGTACTGCAAAAGATTTTTGTGAAGCAAAAATAGTGATGTGCTGTTTTTCTTTCCAGGAAACAGCTGTGAAATTAAAGACCTTCTCAGAAAATTTCGCTTCCTATTTATGCTTTTTAAGAAAGATTCTTCCTTACCAGTTAAAAAGGTACTTTTGAATTGATAAATCAAATTAAAGAATCACTAAGTGTCAGACATGCAGCATTGTCAGCATCTACAATTCAAATATTAAGTGATCCCTTAAAGCACTCTGGTTCAAAAGGCAGATTATTTTTTCCTATTGGCTTTGGAGCCTTTAGGTATTGCATGTTTATTTTCAATTGGGCATTAGATTTGAAGACATGTAATTTAAAGCCTTCTTTTCCCCTTGTCATAATTGAGAGGTTAATGAAAGCTGCACAGATTTTTACTGTTTCTTTATGTTATTCAATAACATCTATTACTCTTCAGGTATGATATACTAAACCTGTTAATTTCTTGAACTAGTCTATCATGCAGTAAATACAGCAATGCAGTAGAACTTGGCTACATGCACATCCCTTTAGCAGTGAAAATCTTTGTTCCAAAGAACAAAGAACTGCTTAAAAGGAAGTTTTGAATTAAGAAAGAGGAGAAAGTTTGTTTTACATTTTCTTTATGCGTGTTCTCCTGCTCCTTAGGAAGTAAGAGGCGTATGTAGGATAGTCCTGTAACTGATGTAGTGGGTTCCTTGCTGTGTGTTCTTGGCTTGTGACTTAAGAGTAAGGGTAGTACATGCGCACAGTAATCTTTGTGCATTGCTTAGTTACTCTGATATATTAACCTTTCTGAAATAAGTTTCTAGTTTATTGTTACTTTGGGCTGTGGATGTAGAGAACATTAGTTATCTACTCAAAAACTCATTAACTTGTTTTTGAAGATAATTGCTCACTTTTAAAAAGTACAATTTATGTATCTCTAGTTTGGAAGAAGAGTGTGAGTCTTCTCTTTGCACAGCTGCTTTAAGAGCTAGAAATATGGAGCTACATAGAGATATGAAAAGGTTGACTGCAGTATTTGAGAAGCTACATACATACATTAGTCTTCTTGCCTTACCAAGTAAGTGCTGCTTTTGCTCTGTTGGTTACATTGTGACAGAAAAGTACTTTCTTTTCTGACCAGCTTAAAAAAACCCCAAAACCAAACACCCCCCCCCATTTGTCTATGATTAAGGGAAACAGGTTAACGCTAATCTTTAGGTACAGTCTAAACTATGGGGCAAGTGAGTTTTGCAGTATGATCTGTTTTCATGCCCCCTCTCTGATCCAGGCTGAGGGGGGGGATGTTGAGTAATGTAGAGTGTTTCTTTAATGCTTCATATTCTTTCTTCTGGATAGACATGGGCGTGGTGCAGATCTGGAAATTACCAAGCTGTCACATGTACCACATTTTAGATAGCCACAGATAGCTGTAGAGGAGAAAAAAATCACTGTATGTCCTCATAGTGCAATTGACAGTATTTAGTTTATCACTTAATTATGAAATTGTTAATGAACTGCATTTTATTACACTTTTAGCTCTTGTTCTATTAAACTACAACTCTCATGGGTAATAACTGAGTAAAATCAAGTAACACCTTTGTGCTTATGTGTGTGAGGAAACCATTTCCAAATGCATACTGTAAATAATATAAATTGTAAATAATGTAAATTGTATAGCTTCAGGTTATTTCAGTTTTCAGTTTTTAGAAGAACCCAGATGGTCCTTCCTACAACAGTGAGCATGTAGATCTTTCTGCGTGCATAATTGCTTTTGATATCAAAAGGCAACTCTTCTTGTAAAATATGTTTACTAAATTTCATTCAGATTTTACAAACTTGGAAGTCATTTATCTGCCTACACTGTCAGAACTTGGTGTATGTTTGTATATGAATATATATCTAATAGTAAAGGAAGGGGAATTTAAAATAAATGAATCTGTTATTGTTTAGTTCTAAAGATTATACCCCATGCAAATTATTTTTGGTAGGTGGATATCGGATGATGGTGGTTAAATTTTTAATTTTCTTTCTGTATGCTTCGTCATTTTAGGTACAAAACCAGAAGGACTTCTTAGGACAAATTACAACTTTGTGTTCACAAACATTGCTACAAGTCTTCATGGATTTCATGACATTTTAAAAGGTGAGAATACTGGAGTAGTGGTATGCTTCTGCTCTGTTTTTTCTGTTTAACATAGCACAGGTGCAGCCTCTCTGTTACAATGTTAAATTTGTAATATGTGATAAATTTGGTTTGTTTTGCCTTTACAATTTCAGATAAGTAGTTTGCAGGTTCAGTATCTTGCTTTAGACATGCATGTCTGTTTTTCACTCCTCTGTTTTGTTAACTTTGTTCTTCTAAGTTGCTGGAATATTTTATCATGCCATTCTAGGTCTTCCTGAGTGGTATTTTAGGTACAGAATTTCACTGATCTAGTGAAGCAAGCATAGAGAATGGCATGTTATTAAATATATGTATTTCCTTCCACATCTGTACTGTTGATGTGGTGGAATTATTCCTTACAGTTTGTAGGTTGATAGCTATTTTTAATATGAGTTAGTAGTGAAAGCTTATGAAGAAGTCTCTTTTCCTTCTGAAATTGAACTTCTTCTTTAAAAAATATCTAACCTTTTTATCAGAAGGATGTGAATATGTTATATTTTCTGTGAAGAAGTATTTAATTAAAGCTCAGACTTCTGAAACACTGATATTTCTTTATATACTGGAATTTATGTAGCATGTAACTGTTACCAGGGAGAAAAGAATCTATTAGGTGAATTGTTCTGATCCTAATCAGCTGTCTTACATGAGGCTTTTATAGTTTTAAGGGTAATTTTTTCATGTCTTCTGGTCTTTCAGTAATGTCAATAGCACTATCTCATTTTGTATCTCCCTTTTAACAAAACCCCATCTTTTGGAAATGAGACATGAAGCCAAGGGTTTCGTCACACAGTTAAATATATTATCAAGTATCTTCTGCCTTTTAATATAGGTACCAACCAGCCCAATTTACACTTTCATCAAAAGAAAGAAAAGAGTAAATAATGGAAGAAAACTTACTTGAATTCATTTGGTAGCAACAGATATGTTGTATTTAACACCTTGCACTCCCATACCCCAGAATGCTTGATTTGCTGTTTCTCTTCTCCCTTCTGAACCCAAACTCACTTCCAACTGCCGAAGATTGCCTCAGATTGTAACTTCTGTTCCCAGACTTGTCCATTCCATAGCAATAGTACTGTATTGTCAGATAATTCCTTCCTTTCAGTTAGGCCTAGTTGTGAATATTTGTCCTTATGTGACAAATACTTGAATTTAAAAAAAACTTGTTGCTATTGAAATATGCTGGTATTTAAGCTAAGATGGTTTTGTGAATGACTTTAATTTTTTTCCTCTTTGAGAACAGTTGGGATTTTTTTTAGTATTTTTTTTTTCCTGAAAGAATTCTAGAATAGAGGAAGTAGCATTCTAAATTTGTGACATTCTTTTAAATTTGGTCTGACAGAATTAAAATTCTTCTCACTTCTAAGACATATAAGCTAAAGAGTCAGATATTAAACATGACTAAAAATTCTACTCTTAGTGTCCTGATATAAACATACAGAATTGGAAAGTATACCTTTGGAACTAAGTGGAATGGATTTCCTACTTAGCTGTGACTTTTGGGATACAGAGTGCACTTAAAAATACACTTTTATTCTACCTTCTCTAGCAGGTGGAATCTCATATTCCTTATGATCACCAAGTTGTCAAAGGCAGTGTACTAAAAACTAAGTACATGGAATAAAATTTTATACAACTCATTTAGAGTTGAAAAACTTTTGAAGCCAGAATTCATAAGCTGTATTTGAAAATTGTGCTTAAACAGACAAAATGTCATTTGTTATAAATGACTCTTCTCTTTCTAGACATTTCCAAGCACTACAGTCAGAAAGCTACTTTAGAGCAAGACCTTCCCACTGCCACACAGAAACTCATAACTACAAATGACTGTATTTTATCCTCTCTTGTTGCATTAACAAATGGAGTGGCCAAGGTAATGGATGTTTCTTTCCATATAATGCCTTAACTTGTGCAGATGTCTTAAAACACAAAAAAAAATTAAATGCTTTGGAAAATCTAGGTGTGCCTCTGGTATTAAAAATCTGTAGTGTCAGGGTTTGTTCTTAGTATTTTCAGGCAGCAAGGGAAAAAACAAATCAATGGATGATAAAAGTAGATACTGTGAAGAGAACGCGTTGTATTAGTAAGGTCTTACGTGGAAGAGCCTGTAGCTTGTCTGAATTTCTTGATGTAAAGTCAAGTTTCACTGAATTGTCTTTCTCTTGAATTCTTCTGAATTTTTCTGGTCCACTTAATTTGAGAAGGTTTTCCTTTATTTGTCTAGATTGCCTCGTTCTTTAGCAACAACTTGGATCACTTCAATACTTCATTGAGCTATGGCCCTAAAACAGGAACAGAGTTCATCAGCCCCCTTTCAGCTGAGTGCATGCTTCAGTATAAGAAAAAGGCAGCGGCTTACATGAAGTCTTTGAAGAAGGTTTGTTCAGCTAGTGTGCTTGCACAGAGAAACCACAAATCAGTCAACAGCTGAATATGCCAAGGAGAACCCAAACCAAGTATTTTCAGTATTTGGAATAGATTTTCCTCTGAATGAGAGTCGTTAAGTGGGGAAATGAAACCATTAGAGTAATAATACTATTTTTTAAAAAACTACAGAATATGGATTCCCTCAGAACTGATGGCATTGTGACAATTCTGCTATTACCAATTTCCACTAATTATATGTGTGCCAAGACTCCAAAGAGAAATAAATAGCTCCTTATTTAAATCTCTTCTCATATTCACCAGAAACACAGAGGGAGTGACATCATGTTTTTGCAGACAGTTGAGAGCAAGAGGGGTGGAAAAAAAAAAGGCATCTGAAGAGGTGGAGAAAATGTGCTGAACCAAAGAACTCAATACAAAGCTAACCATGGAGTGGTGAAGTTCTTAACACTTGTCATTACATCACTTCATGCAATGTCTATAAAGTGGGCATTAATATTAATTTGGTAATTAAGTAACACTTGGACTTTTCTGAGCATTTAAAAAATTGAAATTAAAAATCAAGTGTGCATTTTTGGGGCAGTCTTTTGTGACCTTAAGCCATTTCTTCTTACTGGCTGGTAAATGTTTGGAAGATCTTTTTCTTTCCTTTCCTGGGGTAAGGAGGAAAATAAGAAAATAAATGTAGAACAAGTATTCTGTTCTAATGTGAAAAATATTTTGATGTTTCTTTTATCCTTGTGTAGCCTTGTGCTGATTCAGTGCCTTATGAAGAGGCTTTGACTAATCGTAGAATTCTTCTGAGTTCCACAGAAAGTAGAGAAGGACTCACGCAACAGGTATTCTGGTATAACTTTTGCTGACATGTGATAGTGTATTTTACAAATTTTAAGTACTGTAAAATACTCTGTAATGTGTTTGGTTTCTACACATTTATGTGTATACTGAAGCTTTAAATTTCACTGCAGATGTCATATTTGTAGAGTTGGAATATAAAACATATCAGATGGGGTTCTCCAAGATTTGTTATCCTTTATCTACAGAATGTATGCAGTCATAAATGACAGAATTTGCTATTGATATTGTAATTTATAAGTAGAAGACAATCTTTCATAACTCAAATGCAAACTAAAGACAAGAATAAGGCATACTGAGGTATTAATTTATAATCTTAAGTGCTTTTTTGGACTATGCAGGATTTATTACTACTAGTTAAGAACAATATTTTTTCTCTTTCTAGTTACAGTCTGTATATAGATTAAGAGTGTATCATTCTTTCAGTGTGCATGTTTTTTATTTTTTCGTGAAAAGTGAAGAGGAGATCAGTTGCCCTTTAAAATGTCTTTATAGTTTGTCCATCCATGTGATCAGCTAAACTGATTATTACTACTAACTTAAATTGCTTGAATTTTCCAACTGTGCTTGAGTCACCATCATTGAACTTATACAGAAGAAATACTTTAGTGGGTTCTATTATAGTGGCCAAGATCCAAAGTGTGCTGGTAGGGATGAAATGAATTTCAGCAGAAATATTTGGAGTGTATTGTTGCATAGTTAATTTCCTATCTTAATATCTTAGTTCCTTTGCCTGCATGAGATGAGGCAGCTGGAAGGGGAGAGATTCTTTTATCTTCCTAAAGATCAAGCCGCAACATTGGCATAGAACAAGTCACTACTAGTCCCAGACACACCTCTTTAGAGTTAGCATAAAATTTTTTCCTGCTGTTTATTTAATATGGTGTTGCCAGATCTGAGCTGTAGCTTTGTGATGCACATTTCAGAGCAATTAAAAAAGGTGGTAATTTTTGACATATGACTACAGTTAAATGTGCAGCCTGTAGTTCTTTACCTGCTGCATTATTCATTAGCTCACTTATGTGATGATTTAGGGTAACACTGTCTTCAAACATTCTCTATGTGTGGCTCTTTTCTCCCCCCCTGCCCCTTATATTCAATAACCTGGACTGTGAACTTCTGTGCCAAAAGGTTCAGCAAAGTTTGGAGAAAATTGCAAAACTTGAACAAGAAAAAGAACACTGGATGTTGGAGGCCCAACTAGCTAAAATAAAGCTGGAGAAAGAAAACCAAAAACTGAAGAACTCTCTTAGTGGACAACATTTAACTGAAACTATACAAGAGCCTTCTGTTTCACCAAACATAGCTGAACAAAACAAGGAAACTACAGAAAAGAGTCCAAGGGAACCTGTTAAAATTGCTAGTCTGGTAAGTGACCTTTTCCCCTCATTAGAGGAAAATCCACTTTCTTCAGTGGCAGGACTGTTTGATCAGTGGAACACTAGTAATGTGAGCTTTTTAACTGTCAAATGCATTCACATTTGAGATTTTTTTTTTTGCAAAGCTGCTTGTTAATAATTTCTGCTGGGTTTGTAACTTCTTGCCTTTTGAAACATTGGTATTTTTAGTATCATGGAGAGATTTTTAGAGTTCCTGACTTACATGACTGAGAGAAATAATAGATGATTAACTACTAGATTTTTCTTACTGTAGTCGGGAAACCTTGCAAATAGTATAAATACAAGATCAGCTCTAGGTTTACAGTACTTTTTTGTCTGTAGGTATGCTAAAGCAAATGGAAATAGATAATTAGCAAATGTAATTGTAAATCAATTGGAATGCTTACTACAAGTTTGTGCTGTATATCAAGTTTTCAGTGTTGTTTGGGATACCAATTTTTAAGTAATTTTCATAGACATGTGCAACTTGAGCTCAATAATTCTATTTAGAAATGTCATGCATTCTGAGCTCTTGCTCTTTTGTGTTTGGGTAAATGTGTTTCCTTTTTATTGCTATCATTAAAGAAAGATTGGTTTTCCTATTAATACCATTTCATAACTGTTAATTAGGAGGCAACAACAATCTCCTTAGCTCAACTCTCAGTAGAAATTTTCCCATTACTGCTTTCTTGCTTGATGTGTGGATTATTTTGAAATCCCCAGGTTTCAAGTAAACCTACATGTAAAGGTTTTGGTTCCACATTTGATCCATTGGGAGTTTGAGAAGAATGGCTTTTTCTAGCCACAATGCTTAATGTAACTCACAGGTTAACATATACTATAAATGTTTCCCATGAATTTAAATACCTAATCCTCTTTAGGTCAGAAAACCCCCTTGAGTCAATGAAGACATTCTTCCATGTAACTAGTTCATTTTCAAACACCCCTCTGCTCAATTTCAGTCAGTGTTTCACATTGCACTATCAAACTGTGGGGGGAAAAAAGGGAATTTGGAAGATACTCAAGAAATTTGGGTCACATTTCCTTGCTCTTCAACCTAGAAAGTAATGGTTCGGTGTACTAATGTATCTCAATTTCATGCACTCAAGGAGTTGCATAATTATACAAGCTAGCTCCATGTTACTGCTTTTTTTGCTTTTTCCCTGTATACATCTTAAGACAAAGGATCTGTTTGGAAAGCTAGTGTCAGCTTTCATTCAAGGCACCAATGTATCATATTGCCCCTGTTTTATTTGTTTATGTTAGAGGTGGAAGTACTTAAATTTGGGTTTAATTTTAATCGTAAGAATTTGTTGTTTTGTTTGGGTTTTTTTTGTTTTGTTTTTAATTTTAAGTCATTCTATGACTGAAGCCAAAATGATTTGCAGTTATAGTGTCTATTTTTGAAATTCTCACTTAAGCATGCTTTCTTCCTTGTTGACCATAACTACTGACAATTAGAAGGTAATCTGTTTTAACCATTATTGACACACATCTGGTAAATGCTTCAGTTCTGTTTCTGTTAAATTTATTGCAAAGGTCCAAATACTAAAAATACTATCATATAATGACACAATTCTCCCATGTAGTGACTGTATACTGTAATTTCATGCTTCTAAAATCCTTGTATTCTGTTCAGTGAACTGTTACTTTTTTAAATTCATGCAAGCAGTTTGGAGATGTGTGAACTGTGAACCAGGTCTACTCTCTCTAATTTGAGGAAAGCATTGGTCTCTTTGTACTTCAGTAACCCTAACTGCTTTACAAGCCTTGATTCTTAACGTTTGAGAAAAGGCTAAAGCTGCAAGAAAAAAACCCCAAAACCAAAAACCAAGTCACTGGCTTCAGCTCCTGGTGTTTAACACAAGTGCAGGCTGTCCCAAGTCAGGGCTTGTGCCAAAGAAACTTTGGACCAGCTGTCAAGCTAAGTGTTAACTCTTCTGTACTGCTGTAACATAATGATTGCCCTATGGAACATAATGGTTCAGTGCTTCCCCTTTTCTGACATTGCAGGGAACTGATGTGTTTTTTAGTTTATTTGTTTTTTTCTTCTTGGAGGTATGATTAAAAGGGGGATGGAGGGCAGATGATGATATAAGTATTCTTAAAAGCTACTGTGTGGTGCTGAACTTGAAGGTAATGACAAGTCATGTAAAAGCTGCCTCTAGTAGATTATGCTGTAACTTACAGTAAACCACTGAGTTGTGGGTTTCTTAAAGTTCAAATGGTTGAAGCAACTTCTGGAACATGCAACATTTAGAAATAGTTTTGAATATTGTGCATTTCTGAGATTTGTTTATGCAAAGGAATTTTTCCTTGTTGAGGAGAAGCCAGGAAGTTTTAATCTAGGTGAAAGCTGTCCACTTCAGTGGTTTTTCATCTGCGTTAGAGACTTGATAGGTTAAATCATGCTAAATTCTCAAACCTTAAGCTCTTTGTCCTTTAAGATAGTCTGATGCTATCAGAGTGGCAGATTGTAGAGCAACCCTCTGTAATTTGTTGTGTGGTGAATTTAATGCTTTTGGGTAGAGCAGGAGGCCTCTGGAGGAAAGAAGTCACTTAAATCAGTATTGTGATTTAAGTCTACTAAACATAAATATCAGTCCACTTAAATTTTTTCTTTAATAGGCTCCAGATCTTGAGTCTCGAGAGGACCTGATAAAAACCCACTATATGGCGAGGATAGCAGAACTTACATCTCATCTACAGCTTGCTGACAGCAAATCAGTACACTTCCATGCTGAGGTGAGCGTGCTTGCAGTGTCTGTACTGAGAACAGTAAATCACTTTCAACTTTACACAAGTGTTTTGACACCGACTTTAAATATGTGGAACATAATATTTCATTAAAACCTGTTCCTGGAATATGTTTTTTCACTGTGGTGTTATGCACATAAAAATAGATTCTATAGTAAGATTTTTTGTTTTTTAAATAAATCTTTTGGTAGCTTTGTCTTGGGTGCATTAAAATGTACAGTGTGTATTGTGTATAGGTTTGATCATATAAACTGAAGCAGCTGGCTTTAGTTACTATATTTGTTTTAATTTCATGTTGAAGCGATGCTGATGTCATAATTGAATATATTGTGATGTCATAGAATCGTAGAATCATAGAATAGTTTGGATTGGAAGGGACCCTAAAGATCATTGAATTCCAACCCCCCTGCCATAGGCAGGGACACCTCCCACTAGATCAGGCTGCCCAGTGCCTTGTCCACCCTGGTCTTGAACACCTCCAGAGAGGGGGCATCCACAACCTCTCTGGGCAACCTGTTCCAGTGCTTCACCACCCTCACTGTAAAGAATTTCTTTCTTATGTCAAGTCTAAATCTACTCCCTTCCAATTTACATCCATTGTTTCTAGTCCTCCCATCCAATATCATATTAAAAAGTCTTTCCACTGCCTTTCTGTAGGACCCCCTCAGGTACTGGTAAGTTACTATAAGGTCCCCCCTGAGCCTTCTCTTCTCCAGGCTGAGATGATACTCATCATTGAGTATATTGTGAAGTGATGAGAACAACTCTCCTGAGAAATCGGTTCTTAATTCTTGAAGTATAATTTATGCCAAAGAAAATTATTTATTATCTGGCTTCCTGTTTTAATTTAAAATAATGAAGTATTTTTTTCTTTATTTTGATTTATGTAATTGTGTGGAATAAGCCCAAGTTCCAGGTTGACCGTAGAAATTCTCTTAAATGAGTTTTTAGTAGTAGATAACATAGTATGGAAGAGGCATCTTTGATATTTGAGCAATATATTAAGTATATGAATACTTCCTTATTAAATGTTTCCTAGTAATTATGTGAAAAAGTATATTTAGATGATTTGGTAATATGATAGTTCTGTAAAATTAAAGAAAGATTTCACGTTAACTGTTTCATTACATTTGCCTTTAAAAATGTGCAGAAGCTCTGACTTACATTTCTGGAAATCAAAGGATTACATAAAAATGGAAGCATCAAAAGCCGAAGCAATCAAAAGCAAAAGATGGTACAATACCCTGGAACTAACTAACTTTCTCCCCTTGTGTCTTCTCTGTTGTCTTCTGATTGACAGTGTCGAGCACTTGCCAAAAGACTGTCTCTAGCAGAGAAATCCAAGGAATCACTCACGGAAGAGCTTAAACTAGCTAGTCAAAACATCAGTAGGTTACAGGCAAGTAAAATGTTATATGTAGTAATAAATGCATTTTGTAATTGTGTATAAGGAGAAGCTGTAGGAGAGAAACTATGACCATGGTTATGACTTTACTTGGTTCTTAGTTATGGTATGTTGGAAAGAGTCTTAAAAAATGTACTTAAAATTCCAGGTATGAAGCTGAATGTGCTTGTGGGAGAAAGATTATAGTTGCCAAGATTGTATTAGCACATGTGATATAAAGGCTTTTTATGAAAAGGCTTTTTGAATGAAAAGTGTGGTTGTATGACTGACTTCAGTGGCTTGTTTCCCTCTGCAAGGAGAGATTACTTTGTGTACAACCAGCTCCTGCACTCCTCAGTTAGATGTGGTGCTCGCAAGGTACCCAGGACTACACGTAAGGTAGAAACAGGACTAGGAAAGTGATGAAAGTTCAATATCCTAGATGATACACTACTAGCTTCTGGGACTGAAAGCCTTAGATATGATAGAGTGCTTTTTTGAGATGGAAAGTTTAATATTAAGTAAAAACAACTTCAGCCTTAAGAAGTTGTTGTTAACAATAGATAATGAGCTTTTAGAGCATACATTTTGTGAATGTCCCCTTTGTCCTTTCCCTCCATACAATTCAGAAAAGAGCCAACAGTAAAATAAAGTATATATTAATATTCAGTGCTTGTGTGCCTTTGTGTTCTCTTCATGTGTAGTTTATACCTTTATTGCTCATCTGCTGGAGATGGTGAGTACCTAAAATGCTACATACAAGCAGTGAATATAATGATATACACTTGAAAGATTTGATCATGAACATAAAGTGTTCCATTGATTTGTTTCTCTAACAAATTGCACTGTCAGTATCCAACTCAACATGAGATGTTATTCCCCAGTTATGTATTAAACTTCCTAAGAAAAGCTAGCACCATTTGTATATGTACTAACCATCATAATATTGAGTAATATAATTGTTTAGGTTGGAAGTCCCCTCTGAAAGTAATTTAATCCATCTCCTTTGGTCAGAGTGGAGAGTTCAGATCAAGCTGTTGAAGCAGCAGTTTCCTGTATAGCCTTGCTGGGCTTCTGCCATAGTTGTACAACTTCCTAAGCTTTGGACTATTCTTTGCTCTGTTCTTGATCATTCAGCTTTCCTGAACCTCTTTAACTTCCATGGCTGCTTTATCTGGGATCTTGCCAAGCAGACCCTGAAAAAGCCAAAATCTGCCCCTCTTAAATCTTGAGTTGCTGTTCATCTTACTTGCTTCCCTCAGGTTCTTAAATTCCACTAACTCAATGTTGTTGCAGCCAAGGCTACTATTGGTTTTCACATCCCTGACCAGCTTTTCCTTTTATTTATGAGTAACGGGTCCAGCCGATTGCCTCTCCTAGGCCCGTTGATCACTAGTATCAAGAAGTTCTTTACTACACTCAAGGGAACTCTAGAATTGCTTGTGTCCCATCTTGTCTTTCTAGGTCACGTCAGGGTGGTTAAAATCCCTCATGAGGATCAGGGTCTAGAGCTGTGAGATTCCTATCTGCTTTTAGCAAATGCCTGCCTTATTTTTGTTGGGCTCTTCTAATCCCTACGTATGAGATCTTAATTATCTTCAAACTACTCCTTCATATAAAGCATGACTTTCCCCCTTTCTATCCTGTCCTTCCTAAAGTGTTTGTATCCCTTCATTGCTATGTTCTAGTCATGCAGTGCCCTACCATTTCTGTGTAATGCCAGAGGGATCATAGCTCAGCAGCTCTATGTGGATTGCTGATTTCTTCAGCTTTCTGTGCCATGTATGTTCATGAACAGGCCACACTCTTACCCTATGAACTTCACTTGTTTCTTGGTTGGAAGCAATTTTTGAAGGCTAGGCTGTTAGCATTTTTATGTAAGCCATAAAAAACTGGGGAGGGGGGGAATTAAGAAGGAAAGAGAACAAAGACAAGGGGAACATGCCATGTGTGAGACTTCAGGTAAAAGAAAAATAGCTATTGAGTATCTTCAGCAAGAGATTTCTTTTTTCCAAACTGTTTAGCTTAACTGCACATATTCAGCAAAACCATAGAGATTACTAAGTGGAGACAGATGTTGGCTGCTTTCCTGGTTGATGTTAATGTTGAGCAAAGGCTTCTGGTTATTTTTTGCTTTCATTAGGATGAATTGATGACAACAAAGAGAAGTTATGAGGACCAGTTAAGTATGATGAGTGACCATCTCTGTAGCATGAATGAAACCTTAACAAAACAAAGGGAAGAAATTGATACACTTAAGATGACTAGTAAGGTAAGGTGACAATAAGCACTGGCTGCATTCTGTGGGTTGCATTTGGAGTTCTTGCTAGGTACTACCCTTTATCAATCCAACTCCCAAACTTTAGGTCTTATTCTTGACCAATTTGGAAGAGAACTCCTAACCTGCTCTTCCACTTTTCAGTGGATAAAAAAATTGAAGTATTTCAATGGAAGAAAAAATTAAAGCAATGACAAAGTGTTTCTCCCTTTTCGGATATAAGTTTTGCAAGAAAGTCTGCTTTCAAAGTATACTCTCTGATGAGTGATCAGCACTTTTTTTTGTGGTTGCTGCTTGTATCTGATTAAAATAGAACTACTTGAGAATCCATGTTTGTGATTAATTTATAAGTAGCATAGTCAGTTCTTGATCACTGTTCTTTTTTCTGTTTTATTACTGTATTCTCTCTTGGTATCTTGCATGTAGGAATGAAAACTTTGCTACTTAAATTTTTCTCTGAACTTAAACGCGCAGTTAATTTTTTTTTCCAAGTAAGGACTCTCATTTACCAGAAGAAAGTTTTTGACTTATTGATGAAAAATATGACCTTAAACCAAAGTGTATCTCATTCTAATTGTTCTAGACAGAAACGGGTATTGTGAAGGTCTTTACCATTCACTAGTCTGGCTGAGATACTAAGAAGTATTATTCTCCTTGACTGTGAAATATGCGGAAATATATTTCATTGAAGGGTGAAAAACAAAAATCTGTGTTTAGAATAAAGGTCTCATGACAGCAATTTTGATTTTTTAGAGTAAGGATTTTCCCTCTTGTACAGAACTGTTTTTGCTCAGATATCTGTGTATTCTGACTTGACAGTGCAGTCTTTCAAACTACTTTTTGGTTTGCTCTTGTATTTTTAGAGAGAAGCTCTTGAGTGCATACTTGCATAACACTTATTATTTTTACAAAATTTTTCACTTGTCATATTTCTCAGACTTGAAGTGGTACTTTTTCTATTAGGAAGTAGTTCAGAATCTCATAATAGGGGACATGGATTTTCAAATGCTGCCAAACACAAACAATGATTCAGTTGAAATCCACATGATGCTGTTTATAGTCGTTATCATATGGAGAGAGTTGGTTAGATTTTTAATGTTATCTTAAGATAGTAAGATAGGGAATTTCCAACAAGTAGCTGTTGTGCTAAAGTTTAACTGACACATTTGCTTTGTGGAATTTTTGCAAGCCAAATGTGGATGTAGAGTATGTAAAATCTGGTTTTGGAACAAAACGATAAGTTGGGGGAAATAAATTTTCATTTGGTGCAATTATCCTAGAAGGTTATCATTTGAAATAGTAGTTGATGGGTGATATGGTATGTCTTGACTTCACTGCCCTTACAACATTAGTAATGTTAATACAATTGAGTGTCTTGGGACTGGTTTCATTTGAGGTGAGGTGCTGCTGTACTTATTTAAAATAACTGGTACTTTCCACTGTTGTGTCTTTATAGACACTGGGCTTTTCACAGCAAGCAGCTACAAACTTCCATTGTCAAAATCTATGGACTATGTTTATTTTCTGTTTGACTGTTCTTTGCTATAGGGAGTAATTATCAGACATCAGGTTTTATATGTTGTCTGTATTGAATTTTTTTTTTTTGGTCTAAACTATATGTTCTGTTCACTTTTTTCTTGTTGCAGGGGAATTCTAAAAAGAATAAAAATCGATAGCTTGCAGCCAATCACCTGTCTTCAGAAGCTGCTGCTGCACCAGAGGCAGTTAGGGAATGTTCATTGTCCAATTCCTGTTTGTTACAGGATCCAGAGGTGGTATTTGGTCTCGTAAAACTGATTTGGTGCTGTAAATGGCTTTAAAATATTTAGAACTTGTAACAGAATGTAATGTTGGCTCTAAACCAGGAAATACACACTGTGGATAATTTATATAGCAATTACCTTCAGTTTTTACTGTGCAGTTTTTAAAACTAAGTTTTCATTTCATGTAATAACTTCATATTTTGTATATTTTCCAATATGATTATGCAGTAACAATTTTGGATCAGTGCAGTAGTCTATATTTGAATTATGCTTAATTGTCAACATGTACATTCCTTTACTTGTTAATAACAGTTTAAAAATTAATTTGGAGAATCTTTTGGCCATGCAGGATGTACAGTTACTGTGATTGTCTTATTCCTGTTCTTGACCCTTTGGAATTAATTGGAATTGTAGCTTTAAAGGATTTCTATGAAGTCACACAAGTAAATGGGATCACTTTTGACTGCGGTAGTGTTTATTTTTGCTGCTTATATTAGGCACTTTGGATTTTGAAGTAAAGAGCACAAATAGCTGAATTGGAATACTTCTGTGAAATTTCCGTAAGCCCTCACTTAAGCATTTTGTTTACACATATATGTATATATATTGGTTGAAATAGCAGTTTAAAGCTTTAGGAAACTGTGATAGTAATTTGCCCCAAGAGTAAAGCAATATATGTGTGTAGAATAGATCAGCCTCTGCTGTGCTCTCTGGTGGTGAAGAATATGAAAAACACAGAAGATTTAAACACTGAATTTACAAAAAGTCTTCATGGAATTAAGTCCTGATAGATTCACTGAGGGATGCACGTGACTTTTCTTGTGTTTTGGGAAATTTGTGAAATTTATGTCTATCCTATGTTTTTTGTTTTCTTTAAGTGCAGTCTAACCACATGAGGGGTCACAACATTGAATTTAAATTAAAAAAAATTAGTTGCTGTGCTGCTCTACACTTTAAACTGATTTTCAGTTCCATAATTTGCATTCTGGCACTTACTTGTCCCATCAGGGTTTAGTCCAATAAGAGCTGTGTTGATATGCATTATTAGTATGTAATAAAATTGACTACATGAAAACAGCTTCACTTTTTTTCTTGGTTCTTCTGATTATAATTGGGCTGCATGATGTGGTGAGATATTAACAGCTACTCTTGGTGAGGTAAGCTTAAGTAATTAAACCAGTATAGTTACTCTTAGCAATACTTTTCTGTTTGAGCCAGGCTCATTTCTGAACTTAATGCTGCACTGTGCAAAGTACATTGGGTCCATGTTGGTATTTCTCACCTTCTTGTCTGCTGAAAGGCAAACAACAGACTGTACTGACATATCTGTACTGATCACCACTGTAGGACTGCTCAGGTCAATTTTTTCCTTTTGAAGACAAAATGGAGGTAGTCATGCACCTGGGAAGGTGAGAGGGAAGGGGAAGCCTGTGTGATTTCTCAGTGACATCATATTGCATTAAAGATTAATATGGTGATGCTACTAAGGATTGGGAAGTGTTTACTTTCTCTCTAATAATTTTACTGAAGCAGATACTGATTCCATCAGCTTATTGCTTTCTTCCAGTTGTCTTGAGGCTGTCTTTTTCAGGCGCTTTCAGCTTGCAGTGAAGGTACTAATTTATCTTACTTATATACTCTGGATCAAACTACTAAACTTCTTACTGATGCTGCTTCTCGTATAGTAGAACAAATAGAAAAAGCTTATGCTTATGCCATTTTTTGAATGGCCTAAGTAAGAATATTCTTTGAAGACTGAGCATTTAAAATGTGCATAGGAAGTTAAATGTCTGTTATCTCATTCTTTTTAAAAGAGTATAGCTCATCATCAAAACTGAAATTAATATGGGATGTATTGGCATTTGGGTAAAATTCCAAATATGTTATTTATCAGCATTTTCTCCCTGCAGTATGTCTTTGGGAATGTACTTGATTGTCTCTTTTCCAGTCTCCAGCAGTAAAAGTGCAGGAAGAGACAGTCTGACCTCTCAAGCTGTCTTCAGTTCTTCAAAGAAATATTTTCAAGTCAGTTACAAAGACTTGTAAGCTATCAATACACAAAAATAGAATATTGGGGGAAATAAACCAGTTAAAAAAGGTATTATGGATGAAGTTGTAATATTGCTGTGTAGTGCCATAGTATATTACATTTAACTTTGTGGCATTAAAGCTGGAACAAGTGGTAAGGCTTTAAGTAGTTTGTGCTTTTCCCCTAACCAGGTGGTTCTGAATCTGTTTCTGAACACCTCAAACTTTCTTAAATACCTAAATTGTTACTAAATAATGCTATGCTGTTAAAAAGCTAAAAGTTGTTTACAACTTTGCAGTGAAGAAGTCATCTTTTGAGACAAAGTTTTCCAGAACAATGCATTTGAAATACTTTCATAGACTAAGTGGTCTGTGCAAATTTTTATGGAATGCATGTAATTTGGGCAAAGAAATTGTTCTAAAGTTGGAATTAATGGTCAAAAATTCACAGTGTGACTACTTCCTAGTTGATGACAAACTGATGTAAAATAGGAAAATCTTTGGAACAATACAGTATAAAATCATGGTTAAAAAAATATCCTAATGATTAATTTTTCTTAATGGATGGATGGTTCATAGTAACTCAAGTTTTCAAAGTGTTTCTAATGTGCTTAATTTCTTCAATGCTGGGCACCTCATGAATAAGCCATTAATTCAGATAACAGCACTATTTCTTAGTAATGATTTTAATAACCGTATCTTCAGAAATTCTTCTTAAACTTTGGTTTAAACCTATAATAATGCTTTCAAAGATTTTAAAATGCCTAGCTATCCTAGCTTTTGGAAAATATGTCCCCAGTAACTGTTCTATGTGTTTAAAATAAATTAATTCTTGGTTATAGTTAACTATTTAACTTCAAGATTGCAGTTTTAAGAAATGCTTCATGAGTTCTGAAAGTAACCAAGAGGCACCAAATACACTGGCTATTTTGAAAGGCTTTAAAGTCTTCCAGGTCAGAGGTTTCCCTTCCTGAAAGATAAACTTCTAAACTGAGATTCTGAGACTGAAGTTGTCGTAAGCTGCACAAGGGCATAATCTCATTGTTGTTTAAATAATGATGTGATAATTTTACATTGTTACATATGCTACTATATGTCTGTGGTTTAAATACTGATCGTCTAATGTGATTTTAAAATAGTGGCATTTGGAATGTCTTTTGCAAATTTCTTCAGAGCATGGCTTAACCAGCTCTACACTTGAATGATAGAGGTACCTGGGTGTTTGCACCACATACGATCCAGTTGAGTTGACACGGCACTGGTGTCATTACTGAAACTCTCTTGTTTTCTCGTTGTTGAAATAGATACATTGACTATTTATACAGGATACTTTCCCTTTTTAACCAAGCCAGCTTCATTTCTAATTAGTCCTTGTAATCCTATTGTTCTTCCAACTCTAGCTGCCCTCACCAACAAATGAGTCGAATTTTTGGTGGGGGAAGGCCTTTTGGCCTGTCACTGTTGAACATTGCACACTGTGACTCCAAAGAGATTTGCTAAGACATTGAAGGCATTGGTTGCAGACAGCAAAGGAAATAAACTTTTTATCCACATATCACCTATCATGAGAGATGAGAAGTTATTTACAGGCTTGGTTAAGCAATGTAAATGTTTTTGTAGTATAAATCCAACAATGGATTGAACTTTGAAAAACCATCTGGCCCTATAAACGGGGCAAACTTGGTCTTTAATGCAGTTCTATGTAAGGTAATTTGAGAGCACTATTGTAGCAACAGCAGGGTCATAATAAAAATAAAGCATAGTGCAGTAAAAAACTGTAATTGCTACCAGAGGACTGATTACTTCTCACAAAGGCTTGATGCCACTCTGTTAAGAATGCTTATTCTGTCTCACTCTGCGTTTTCTGCTTCTGTTACTACTTGCATTATTAGTCAGCAGTGAATCAAAACTATCTTTGTTTAGAATACGCCATGTTTGCCCTAATTCCAGAATATTTCTTTTAATAGCTGAATTAAAAACCTGCTTTAAACTCTTCTTTAGTCTGCAGGACTGCTGGTTTGATTATGGATGGGGACAGAGGCAAGCTTTTGTGGACCTTTGTAAACACAGGGCTATGAAATTCACTGCATGGAAACTTGCCTGGGGGCAGTTCTCTTTGTCTGTCTCTGCTCTGTGTGTGTGTGTGTAGGCAGCTTTAGACATGTCAGTGCTAATTCGGTATCAGCTTCTTACAGAAGCTTCCAGTGCAAATACTAGCATCCCTACAGTGCTGAGGTTATGTAGTTAAGCTGCAACCTAAGAAGTATGTGATTCTTGTTGTGCTTAATTTGTACAAGAAGCCTGCATGCTCACAGCCCTGCAATAATTTACAGGTTTTTAAACTTTTTACATGTGGAATTGTAGAGGTAACAGCAGAGATCATACTTCATCTGCACTGGTTTTAACTTCCAATTCACCCTGTAAGTCCAAAACTTTGTAATAAACTGATGAAGTCTTAACCAAGATTATAGCCTTTGAAATCCAGACCCAGTGTCAAAACTGTACTCATTGAACAGCCAAGTTTGGTCCTGGGAAGAGATAGAAGCACAAAATTAAGGACTCAGGGTAATTTTGAGTCACTTTTCAGCATTACAAATTCTTTCATGAATTGACTGGGAAAGCTAGTCTGTAGTAGAATGTAGCTTCTTACAAATTTTCTCCATATAATGCTCATTGCTTATGAAATGAGTAGGGGAGGACTTCCACATGCTCCTCTTTCTACTACAAAAGATGTCTTCATCCTTGTCTGCCCTCCCATTAAAGCTTTGAGCTTTCCTTTCCTTTGAAAGCTTCATTTTGTGCTTAAATTGAAAATATGGAACAATTTATTCAAGAAAAAGTATTTAAATGATGTTATTGGTTTGAAAAAGTCCGAACTGAGAACTTCATTGTGATTTCATTGATAGCCACCTTGGCTTGAGGAGCAGCTGTAGTACTGCTGCACCACTTACATACTTTCTACTTAATTGACTTTAAAGTGAATGTAGCTTATGCAGCAAATATTCACTTTGGGGGGGGGATCAGTTTTTCAAGAAGTTTCTCTTGACTTCCAGAAAGTTTGGTCTATTCTGAGACCAAACAAGTAGACAAGTTTCTATTAGATGTTGATCTAGCCCAGGAGTTCAAGAGTATTTGAGACCATCCAGCATTCAACCTCTCACAAACTTAAATTTGAGTATGCTAAATCTCTGAAACCTATTTATATGTAGTGAATATACAGTATTTCAACAGGCAATAGACTGAACTTCTGGGGGATTTTAAAAATAACAGTAATACTAAGTGAAAGAAAATTGAGAGAGATGAATCTGACAGGTTTGCATTTTGGTTTGAATTCTAATTTTAGATGGGCTTCTGCAGAAATTCTTTGCTAAAATAAAAGACATAGTAGAACAAATAATTGAAGTTCAGCAACAAGTGCTCTTCTGTCTCCAAGACTGTCTCCAACACTATTTGGTTCTAGTGAGATACAAACCAATAAGTTGTACTTCTGAAGAGCAGTCATAAACAATAAGCATTTTATTAAAAGGGTAATGCAAATAATATGAAGATCAACCTAAATACAGTCAACAAGGTAATAGAGCCTGCCTGGTATTTGTTTCCAGAAACCTTACAGAAACCTACCCATAAATCAACCCTTGGGAAAGAAATTTATCTTCATTAAATTACCTTCATTAAAGCATTTGGTTTTTTTTCCTTTGAGATGTCCCTTTCCTGGGGCCTGAACATTTGTACCTTTTTAATGTTTTTTTTGGAGACAGGCAGGTTGATGCTGCAAGGAAGGAAATGGCCACTCTTACACAGCTCAGAATCACCCTCGCTTAAGAACTACTAAGAAACCAACAAGTTCAGATATCTAAGCTAAGTGGCTGGGGAGCTCTGCCCTGACTTTCCAGCCAGCACAGTGCTAACAGAGACATGTAGGAAGGATGGGCAGATCAAGAGATGGATCTTGGATTCTTTGTCCTCATTACAGGAGTGAGGCTCCTCCAGAGGAACCTCTCTTGGTGAAATCAGTTTAGGAAGGAAGGAATTGAAGCTGCTCCTAGTAAGATATGTTCTTTGAGCTCTGTGGCTGGCAACGATGTTATGTATCTCTGCTCTTCTTCATGTTAACTTTTGGTCCTCTTTGCTGGTAGAAGAATGAGTTCTCCTCTTCCATTACTTCCAGACAGGCTTATCCATATCTGAGGGACAGTTCTGACCAACGCTGCCTTAACTCTGCTTGAGACTGAGAACATTCCTCCGCTGCTCTAGCTCCCATTACCTTTTTTATCACCTTTCCCGCTTTCTGCGTTTCTACAACCTTTACATCTGCTTCCTCGATTACATTGGAATTAAATTAAACTTCCCGGGGCGGGGCCGGGGGTCGGACTAAGTCCCGCCACCGCCTCCCTCATCCTCCCCCGCCCGGCCGGTGGCCGGGGCTGCCGCTCCTCTCGGCAGGCGGTCTCCCATGGCGGCGGCGGCCGGGCACTGACGGGCGGGTAAGGTGAGGGCCTGGGTCGGAAGGTTGCTCGGTAGGTTCTTCACCCCCTCCCGCCCAGCTCCCAGGGGAAGCTGCTGCTGGGGGGACGGGGGCTTTTGAACGGGTCCCTGGGGAGCAGGGAGTGTCAGTCCGAAAGTGGATTTTTCCCGGTAGTTGAGGCGCAGACAGAAGTGCTGGCGTGAAACGGGCCGGTGGATGGGTCTGCTTTGTTTTAGTTTAAGAGCAGGACTTCTTTTTTCTTTTTTTTTAATGGTTCTCTTCGCTTCTCTTCCTTCTTCTCTCTCCTTTCTATTTTTGTTTCTGTTACTTTTTTTCTTCTCATTCTTTCTCTTTATTTCTCCTTCTGCCCTTCTCCTCCCACCCCCCTTCGTTTAATTTTCTTTTAAATTAATGGTGGTGAGAAGGGGATGGCTTTGATGGGGCACCCAGAGCTTTGAATGTCTGCGGAAATCGGTGGGTTTGGGTGACGAGCGTCTCCATCCCGCAGGATCAAGTTCCCATGACTTTTTGCCTGGTTGCGAAGGAGACTGAGGTTGGTGAGAAGGCTTTTTTTTCTCTTTACTCGGTGAAGTGAGATGAATTCCTGGAGCCTTTCTCATACTTTCTAGTGGTTCAGCTGGTGTTGTTAAACTGCATGTGTAGGCTCACGCTGTTTGCAGTCGCTGCTGCAGAAATCCCTGCCGTTCCCACAGCAGGGTCAGGGCTTTGGGAAAACAACGGGAACAGATGCAGAAGGATGTGCCTCATGGAGCTGAAGTTACTAGACTGCACTTACCACACAGCTAGCTGTCTGTCTGCCTATCTGTCTACCTTTAGTGCAAACACTGATGATGTTTTTTTGAGCATAATGTAGGTAAGAAAGAGAATCAAAAGTTTTCCTGATTCTATGTAAGTACTCATTGAAGGAGTGATTTTCAGTAAGGTGTTTTTTTTTTTTTTCTTTAATGCTGTGGGTGTTCTGATACTCCTGGCAAATAAGAGCTTTTCTGAAATGTACAGGGCAGAATTCTACCTGGCCTATTTTTATGGGAGCCCAGTGAAAGTTAAGCTGCAGAAGTTTGCACTTACCTTTCCTAATAGGGATGTTTTTAATCTGAGGTGGAGCGTCTCTGAAATGCTTGCTGATTTCTCTGCAAACAGGAATTACCTTTTTTTGGGAGAGTGCTTATAACTGTCTGGGGAAGGGAGGACAGAAGTTTTTGAGCCTGAGGCTCTTAAATAATGAACTATTTGCTTTTCTGGGAACTCACTGTTCCCTATCTGGAGGCTGAGACTTCTGTATCTGCAAGAGAAGAGGTGGCTAAAGATAAAACAGTTGCCTTGTTTAATGCGCTGAAAGCTCACCTGTGGAGTGGAAATGTTATGAGAAAAGATTATCTGCTTTCTTGATTGTATGTGTGAGCAAAGGAGAGCTCAGCACCGCATGGTCTACTTGTAGCTGAGGACAGAAGTACTTTGTACAACAGGGAGCGTGGCTGGAAATTACACTTAACTGATGTTGCAATTGTAAATCACTGGGACATTCTGCCCGAAGGCAGGTATGTGGTCCATGTTTTAAGCTTTGACTTGATTATTCTCCTCCTCTCTGTCTCTTTTTGAGCATATCATGAATGTTATTTTCTGTCACTTCAAAAATTGATGGGATTTATTGCCTGGCTTGTTTATACTTCTGCTCAAGTCTAGATCTTTGAATAGCAAATTAATGTAAAACTCTTAAATTAATCTGTGGGTGAATGTTAACCCTAACATGAAACACAGTCTATTATGTGAATAGAAAGGCAGTCACGGATTATGTTTTACTTCATGGATTAGTAAAGAAGATTCCTCTAGCCAACCACTTATGTTTTTAATTGGTATAAATGTGAGCTGAAGTCTTTTGCTTCAGAAAGCCAGTCAGCTCACATATCTAGTGTGAAAAGCTTTGGAGAGGAACCAAGATAACACTCTTTTGGGTCACCAAGTTATGAATTACACTTTCTGATGTCACTGTCATCAGTTCTTATTAAAAATAGCCTTATACAAACAAGGATTCAGTTGTTACACTCTTTCTCGTTAATGCTGATATTCTTATAAGAATTTAAGGCTGGAAGAAGAGAGTATTCCGCAGCTGAAAAGAGTTGGTTTGTCAGGAAATGGTACTAACAGCATTTTAGTGCTGTCTTTTTCATATTTAAGAGTCCTCTGCAAATCTTTCATTGTGGCTTAGTCTCCAGGTCCTGGTGTTTATGTTTTGGAGACTAAAGTGTGAGGTAGTTTGAAATGCTGATAAAAAAGCTGATTCTGAACCAAAAATAAAAAAGAGGCTTATATTGTTCAGTGAATATGCTAAACATGGTATTTTCATCAGCTTCCCAAAATTTTATTATTAACTGCTGTGATTAGCAGCTAGAAGCATACTCATGTTTCATGTATTCTTTCATGGCTTTTCATCCATTGCTTCCCTTGGATGCTGCACTCAGTTGCAGAAGGCCAGGTTTAAATGTCTTTCTGACTATGATCAGTTTAATGGTTTGATGTGTGATGTATGGGCCAAAGCATTCTGGCTTTTATACTTTGTTTGTTTTCATTCATTCTTTCTTTCTTTTTATCCATGCAGAGGACTGATTAATCCTAAAGAAAACCCAGTTTGTTGATTTTATGGAAGTGAGCTAGCCACCCTTAACAGCATTTCTGCTGCTTGGAAGCATAGTACGAATCTCTTACCCTGCTCAGGGAGAAGGGAAAGGGAGGAGTTTGGGATGCTGTGACCAGAGTACTTTTGTGGGTTGCTTATGCCTTCCTAATAATAACATGTTTCCTAAACACAGTCAAAAATTGCTTCAAGTAGATGGAGTAACTTCCCATTGACCTAGTGACCTGTAGAAGGCTTCTAAATAAAAATAGATTTCTTTTCCTGTCTCTTCCAGACCAGAGGACTGTGCTGAGGGTTTGTTGGCATTTTTTAATTAAAAGAACTGCAAACCTTCTGTAGAGTAAAATGTCAGCTCATGTCAATAAACAGTTTATGTGGGACTCTGCTGCAACTGTCCATTGGCTCTCTGCAGTCTGCCTACGGGGTGTAAGTTATGCAGTCACTATGGTGATGCCAAAGAGGAGTGCGATTCAGAGAGGATAAAGCTGGACTGGCTGTGTAAATTCCATGGAGTGGGAACAGAAGCACCTTTCAGGGGTGCAGCAGCCTGGCAGCCTCCTCCTCCTACCCATCTTCTGCTAACTGGTGGGGGGGCGGGATTTTGTTTGTGGAAAGAGAATAGGCCATGAGGAGAGTTGTTGTATACATGGGAGAAACACACCTACGCATAGTGAAGTGGGTTAAAAATTATTTACATATCTAGTCTAACCCGGTAATAGAAGAAACAGTGTGCAGCAGCACAGAGGAGTCAATCAAAAGCCATTCTCCAGCTTCACAACATTTGAGTATCACAGGCTTGTTAAGAGCTCATTCTACCATAAAAACCCCCTTTCCTAATCCACAGCTACATGTAAGTGTTTTGTTTCCAGAAGATACAAAGCAGAGTAATAACTCAGAGTCACGAATGCTGATTCGATCAGACTTTTTATCATTTCCTTCTAAGAATGTTTTCTTTTGTTAAAGATGGTTGGAACAACACTGAGGACCATTCTGTGGTTCTTGGAGCTTAACCCTGTTCTCATTTGTGACAGTAAAAACATTCCTGCTGTCTTTGATAGCACATTATGTCTTCTTGAGTTTTTTTCTGACATGCTTGCCAGCAAGAATAAGCACAAGTACACTGTGTACAGTCTTCTGTGTCACCAGCATGGAGTCAGAAACATGTGCTACCAAATATAAGTTCCTTAGTCCTGGTGCAGTCTTCTACTTCGTGAGACCCCATCAATAGGAAAATGCTGGATGTCTGATACGGGACTGTTCTCAGCCTCTTCTGGATGAACTTACTGAGAAGTTTGAACTGATGGATCCAAAAACAATGCTTAGACTTGTGTCATGTACTGGTGTTGGTGATTCTTGTGGTTAGATGTGATGATATATCATAGAAAAAAACTTTTTTGATACTTCTGTTACATTTAAAAATCCAAAGAGGTTGTGTGTCTGTTTCTGCCTTTTTTTGGTATCAGAAATATTCAGAGTTGGGGATGTGATGCAAGATGCATCTCCTGGAAACTTTTTCATGTCAGTGAAAGTGCTCATGATCCTTGAACATTTTGTAGCTGGAGATTAGTTTTTGATTGACTTCTCAGTGCTCTTGCATTCATTGATTCACATTTTTTGTAATGTGTCTGCACACTGGCTAGGTTGCAGCAAGCAGTGTAGGAATTTCTACAATAATAATTTCAGGTGTGTGAGGTGGCCATTGGGGGGAGAGGACTACTACTGTTTTGTGCAACTCTGGGCTTGGCTGCATGCACTGATGGAGAAACTCTTGAGTCACCTCCCAGAGTGGTTTCAGGTCTCTATATTGGTATCTTTCCCAATAGTGCTTAAATTGGATGTCTAATTTATTTTTAGTTTATTTTATTTCATTCTGAAAGTTACCTTCATGGTGATACATTCTGCAAGAAAACCTGGAGAGGAATGGCAGTGCAGGTCTCAGGTGACTGTGCTGCAATGATTTATGAAAATCCCTCAATTCTCGTAGAAAGCATCTTTGATGTGTCCCTATAAAATCCTAGAGACACTTACTGTAAATGGCTATTGCGAGGCTTTCCTGCCTTGATTTCTATTCTATTCTATTCTATTCTATTCTATTCTATTCTATTCTATTCTATTCTATTCTATTCTATTCTATTCCTAAGTAAACACTGAAGAAGCAAGCTGGACCAACTCACCTGTGATGGTCCTACCACTGAAACAGGGTAGGAATCAAGGCTTACACTGTATGGAGAGGTCAGTTTGAGCCAATGGCATTACACCTGAGACCAGTCACGCATGCTGTTGTGTTGTCTTTTTGAGGCAGCTTTGAAATGACTTCACATCTGAATGTCAAGAAAAGTCTTCTAATATGGATCTAGACATAAAAAGGTGTTTATTTACGGTGCTAGTGGCTGAGGTTTGGGTATTATTCCATGGCAAGGATGGGATTTGAGTAGCCGTGCTAAATTTTCATATATACTGGAAGGTCCTCAGCATGTAACCTCACTGTTGTGACCAAGAAGAGGAGCTGCTTCTTTGGAAAACCCACTTCTATCTCAGCTTAGCAGGCTAAAACTAGAAATGTGAATCTGGCAGCAGTGCAACTTTACTTTTGTTTTCTTTAGAGAACTTCCTGTAGGTCTTCCCTCCTGTATAAGTCTCATACCTGCTATGACCTTTAATGCATGTAAAGAAGTCCTGTGAGGCAGAGGAGCTGGCATTTCAGGCATCCTTTGTTAGGTACCTCTGTAGCATCCCTCCTGGGTGCTGGATACTCTCCAGGCATGCAGAGAGCGCCTTGTGGTGAGTCCCCTCACACATCCCAAACTGTGACATTGTCCTCTGTAGAGGCTGTTTCAACTTCTGCTGCATCCTTTTCCCCAGCAAGGACAGTAAGCATCACCTCTGGTTGGGTACATTTTGTGATGTGTTGTGCTGATGCCCTTAAAGGTGTTATTTCATGCTTGGGTATGCAAGTACCAACCACCCAGTTTGTAACTTCCCCTTTGACTCAATGCAGAAGCAAGTAATGGCAAGAGGTATTTGCTTGGGATACGCCTGCCTTTGCTCCAGGGACGTGTGTGCTGTCAAGGGCTGAAGGCTTTAATTCCTCCAGCTCTCCAGGGCCAAGAGTAAGGAATTCCAAATTAAACAGATTAGCTGCAAGCTCTGAACCTCTCCCAGCTGTGCCCACACCCCAGAGAGCGAGCAATGTAAATACAAGTTCACGCTATGCTTTGAAGTCAGTGGATATTTTTGACTGTTACACACCAGTTCCTTATTTTCCAAAAGTAATGAAATGAGTAATGCAGTGGGAGACTTAATCCATGTATATATCCCAAATACAAGTGAAAGCCAAGAAATTCCTGTTTCCCGTCAGCTGTGCCTTTTGCGTGTGTTTATTCCAGGGGTAAGGGTTGGAGAAGGTGGGCTTTTTATGTGTATCTAGAAGAGACAGAATAGAGTTAAATTAAAGTGCAGCCATATGTAGTCTCAAGTTAACATTTGAGGCAAATCAGCATAAATCAGGCAGTGTTTTACATGGAAGGTATGTTCCAAGTTTTTTTTTGTGTAGTTAAGTAATAAGGCGGTGATACAAAGAATATGGCTGTAAAACACAGAGATAAATCTGCCATATTTTACTTGGATATCACAAGGGCTTACAAAATGTTTAGGGTATTTTATATACCATGTGTGCTTTATTGCTTAAACTGCAGAGAATTTGTAGTTTCCTGCAAGACTGTTACCCTTTATGGCAAAATTCTTGATGAATCATCTACATATCTGTAAAAGAAATGGCAACAACTCATAGGGCATCTTTATGGGACAGCTTCATTGCAGCATGCAGAGTGTGCAGTTTTGTGCAAAGCACAACGTTGTTCCTGGAGATATAATTGAAGTGTAGTAAAGCATGGGGTCCAGAGTTGTTCCAGAAGGGTTGGAAGTACAAGGACTAGACATTGTCTGCAAAGGGAGGAGGTTGTGTGAAGAGCTCAGCACATTTTGAAGGGATTATTTAACTACTGTTTTCATACTGTGTGTAGGGAAATCTTTTGAAATGATTTGTGAGGTTAATATTTGCCCCTATGCAAATATGGCAAGGTGGGTTGCATAGTGGGTAAGAGCCCACAACTGGCATGTGTGAGATATGTGTTGAGGTGGTACAAAGAGAATTTACTTAGAGGATGCAAAGCTTAAGGGGTTCAAAGCTACAATCGCTACTGGAACTAGAAGGGCAATAAGGAATGTATTTATAAAATTCTGCACTTCTGTGCATTTTGGAATGTGAGTACTGTCCATTAAATATTCCATTTTTTTGCTTTATGTTTTGCAGAAGGGAGGTTCCCCATTAGCCAACTCCTTACGCCTCCAGTATTTTTTAAAAACGTACTTCTGTTTTTAAGTCCGCAGGGATGCCCTTGAGAATTTCAGCGGGTGCCAAAAGTTAGGGAAGACTCTGGGAGCGAGATTGCTGGGGGGGGGGGATTTTAGTCATGGACTGCACTGGTTCAGATGCTGTTGCTTCCCTGTTGCAGAGGAGGCAATGGATGGCCACTCCACCAGGGTGGGGTGAACATAGCTGGGTGATGACAATTCAGCATCCTCAGCTAGCAGGGTACCATGTTGTATCCAGATTAAAAGTACTGAAGTCAATACTTTGAATTGCAGCTGGGAGTGAGGAGGAAGCTGTTCTTACTGACTAGTGGTAGGCAGAGGTTACAGCATCCCCCAGCAGGGCACAAAAGTTGAGCATTATCTTCACTGTGCATTTGATCTGGGATTTTCAAAGCAACAAAGGGCCCAGTAATAGCTACAGCCCATAAAATCTCTCAATAATAGGATAAGATTTCTCTTCCTTACATCTTCGAAGTATTAAATGAAGAAACTAAGCCCCAACTGGTTTTCATTAAATGCTGAGGGACTAAGTTAATCTGATAACTAGGAAGATTGTTTTCAGAGAAAGAAGGATGAATTGAATTGCTGCATTTGCGTTCACTGGAATTGATGCATTTAGAATCAACTGTAATTTCAGCCATTCTTTTTTTTTGCTGTTTCAGTATTCTAAAAATGGTATTTCCTGTCAAATATATGAAGGAGATAGCACACGTGCTTATAATTTCAATGTTATGAGCCACATAGGATGTGTGACAATGGAGATCCATGGCATCTTGCATCATTTTCATCTTACCCAAAACATTTGGGTTATGTTTACTTAGATCCCATGGGAGATTTTTAAAGTCAAAACACATCTACCCTAAAGCCTGAGTTTACTGCCATTTTGAGGAAGAAGGGATTTGACGCACTTTTTAGAACAAAAAGTAACTTGAGAGAAAAGATTACTTTACTGTGTTGTGCAGATGTAAAAGCATCAGAGAACAAGCTACATAAAGTGGCAAAAGGCTAGAAATGTGGGGTTTTTTTTCCTTTAAATCCTAGATGAATAGTGCTGTCCATAGCACACAGAGGGTGCATTTTTGTTTATTTGCATGAACAGCTTTATTTATATGAACAGCTTTCAAAGAACCATTTGGATTTCTGTCCTTCATTCCTAGTAGTCAGTTTTGTTGATCACTAGGGAAACTGCTGTCTATTTGAACACTTGCTTCTTGCATGTGTATTTTTTGTTAACATCAGTATCATTTTTTGGAGAAGAACACTTTTTTGGAAACGTAATGAAAGGTGAAAGCTACAGTCTGTCACAGGTACATGAAGGGTGTCGTAACTGCAGAGGAGAAATCCATCTGCAAAAGTCCTTTTCTTCATAGACATTTATTGACTGAAGTCAAGTATTTGGCAGGTGAATTTCAAACATCTTTGTTTTGTAAAAGAAAAAAACTTGCTGGATAATCTGTAGCATTTATTTTAAAAAGTGAATAGCAGCAGACATTGGGGAAAAAAGTAAATCAACATGTGGAAATTATAGAGGACACTAAAAAGCTTCATTTCCAATGAGATAGGGAAACAGGCTGCAGAACATGTTCTTCGCTGCAAAGAATATTATTATTTACTTACAGCAACGTTTAATGTTTTCTTTTTCATTTGTACATCTTATTGTTTTGTGAATTGCACCTCTAGCCTAGTTGTGTTCCTACTCAGTAGCTCCCTTGTTGGGTGGCTGAACACCCCCACATTTCTGTCACTGTGTCCCTGTATTATCCCCCATCATTTCCAACACTGTGTCGCTGCAGCCCCTTTCAGGGAAAGGTGTTCTCTCCCCTTGCTCTGGGAGGTTTTGCTCTCACTGGTGGTCTCTTATCCCCTGTAAATGCTGTAGGAGTTTTTAATGACAGCCTATGAGAGCTTTCCCCACAGTGCTGGCTGTTGGAGAAAACAGCCATGCTCTTGAGTTAGCTTTTCATAAGCTGACATTAATAAATGAGGCTTGTTAAGGTTGGAAAACTTCAAAACTTCATGATCTAATCATTATATACTGCTAAAGGAGCAGTGCTGGCTACTGTGGTGGAAGGATGAGAAGGGTGTGGAAAGGGAAAAAAAAATATGACCAAGTCAGGAACCACATAGCTGTGATTTTTCTTTCTATCACTACACTTTCTTTTGATGAAGAGATTGTGTGGGTGAAGGCTACACTGGCACTTGTGTATGTCTGAGCTATGGCAGTCATTTGTGGCTTGTTTGCTCCTTTTCTCTCTCTCTATGTAGAGAGGAGGCTGCTTATAAAATAACTAGCATAGTGCAAATATTTTTACTGAACAAAAAGATCAAGAGTTCAAAAAATAATGACCAGAGTCCTTCTCCATTGCGAACTCTTGTTTGCTCAGCGGCAGAGCAAACAGTGCCATGGTTTATGGTACTTTCTTAAAGTGTATAAACTGGTCAAGAAATAATGGGGAAATGATAAGAAACAGCTCCTAGCTTAAGATTTCACTCATCTGAACTTTGGCATCTCTAGACACAAACTGTTCTCTGAACACTACAGATAAAGAATGGATTTGGGATTTAGTGATTATGTGCTGTGCAATTAATAAATGACCTAACTGGGGCTGTCTGTGCATGAAAGGGAACAGCTTTAAGTCATCGTTAGCTAACTATAATTATGAAGGAATATATGTGCAGTTGGTTTTGCCTGTATGGACTCTGTCTCCCTTGTGCTTTCAGGCAAACATAAATGTGTTCTGACATAACCAGAATAACTTTTTATCAAATGAATGATGTTTATGTGTACCCTGTGGTGCTTCATTGTACTCGATTCCTCCTCAGTCATTAGCAACTTATTGCTTGCTCCTTCATCAGTTAGGAGCAGTGGGGAGGAAAAACTTTGAGGATGACTAACATAAGGATACAGTGAGAATTTACATTTCAGTGTATGTTTTACAACCATGAAAGTAGGATTAATTATGTACTAGTTGCAGTCTTGCTATGAGGACATCTATCCCTTTACCAAAGATACCTTGATGAATTGTAATTTATTAATTGATTTAAAGACCTGCACTTTTTCCAGGCTGCCAGCCAATTTAGTGCTCAGCAGAAGCGTACATTGCTACTTGGCCTTGACTTGCAGTTCACCAGTACTTAATTTCTGGTGGATCCTTGTAGTTCACCCTTCAAGCGGGATGCATCACTCATCCTTAGGGCTAATTTTATTGTTTATAAGTCTAATGCTTTTCCATCCTCCTCTAACATCCAGTCTCTAAAAGCATGAGATGGAGTTGAAGGAACTGAAGCCTTTCCTGTCCAAGTCTTGAAAGCATCTGGGACCAATCTGCACCTCCTGCTGCTGGCAGGAGGCACTTTAGCAGCATGGAGCTGGTGATGAATTGCAGGCCAGTTCTGGCGGCCACACCATGCTCCCTGCTGCTTCTCAGCTGGGGATGATCATCCAACTGCCCTGTTGCTTTCGTCCATCACAAGAGGATGGTGTCTGCCTTGGGGAGACCTCAAGAATGGGCTGCTGCTCATTGCACTATTTATCTTGCATATCGCGCCATGTTATTTTGCTAGGCTGTGTTTTGCCTTGATGGCTGTAGTACGTGTACCTTTCCCATCAGCACTGAGTTGCTACAGCTTTTCAACAAAAAGAAGTAATCCTCTGTCACTGTCCTAATTCTTTTTTTTTTTTTGGAAACAGCTAGACCTCACTCTTAGTTAAATTCTGTTTTGTTTAATGGGGAGAAGAAGGGAAAACATCATGGTCACACCATAGAACTATAGAATGGTTCCAACTCCCCTGCCACTGGAAGGGATACCACCCACTATACCAGGCTGATTATGATGGGAGCCACTGGGAAAGATGCCTAACATGGAAAACCTCTGAACATATTCCAAGCTATGCATAAGCTGTATAGTAGAAAGTGTTTGGGTAAGCAGGACTGCTCTCTCTGATCTAGAGGCTGCAGATATCAGATGCTCTAAACAACTCATAAAGTTTCAATATCTCTTTGATCCCCAACCTGGAAGAACAGCAGGGATTTGTGAGCAGTTTGTCTGTTTCTACGCTGCCATGTCGGGTTATAGATGTAAAACAAGAATTACACTGTATTTGTGAATTGCATGCACATTTTGAGCTTTCTGTAGTTTGATTTTTATAAAGGTTGGGTTTGTTTTGTCTTTCAAGAGAACTTATTTCTGCTTCTGTCTGTTGTTTCTTCATAGATGGTTTGCGGGTGATATGTGTACAAGTGCCTCAAGTTTCCTGGACAAGATGTGTTCCACAAACCCGGCAAACTGGGTCACCTTTGATGATGAGCCACTCTTCCAGTCGCCTCAGAAATCAGTTGACAACCAGAGCAGCTGTAAAACAAATGGCCTTAAACTCAATTTGTCCAGTGTGCATGAGTCTTCAAGTAGGTCATCTTCTACAGGCAGCACGCCCCTCTCCTCTCCTGTAGTTGACTTCTACCTAAGTCCTGGACCCCCCAGCAACTCTCCACTCACTACACCTACCAGAGACTACCCAGCAAGCCCATGCATCCCAAAGTCTGGTATTCATGTCCTTTATCCCATCCCTGAATGGCCATCAAATGTTAACCTTCTTCCATCACCTGGGATTTCCTCATCCCTAGCATCACAGAATCCAAGCAGCCTTCCCTTGAACACCTTGCATAATGACTGTTCAGTTAAGACTTCACTCTCCAAATCAACAGATGAAGGAAACCCTAATCTGTCAGGAAGTGAGGAGTCAGGAGAGTTATCATCAGCGCCAGAGCACTTCTCATACTTCCAGAGTGTCTGTGCTTTTTCCAGTCCCTTTTGGAAGGAAGGATGCTCACTCAACATGTCACCAGCTACAGGTAGCACACACAGGAAGGACAAAGTACCCAACAGGAGTGCTTGTCATCCCAAAGACAAAGAAACTTGCCATGATCAGAAAAGCCTTAATCAGGGCTCCTTCAACTACATCTGTGAGAGGCTTGAACACCTTCAAGCTGATAGCTGCAATGCAGTGAGAAGTCCACCCATCTCCATCACTCACACGTGGCACACGCTCTCTCCTGCTGTCCCACGCAGCCTCTTCAGGAGCCAGAAAGCAGACGGGTGGCCATTCATGCTGAGGATTCCTGAAAAGAAGAACATGATGTCATCTCGACAATGGGGCCCTATTTACCTCAGTGTCCTAGCTGGAGGGATACTGCAGATGTATTATGAAAAAGGCCTGGAGAAACCTTTTAAAGAATTCCAGCTGCAGCCACACTGTAAGCTGTCTGAACCCAAATTAGAGAGCTATAATATCTCAGGAAAAATCCACACTGTGAAGATCGAGTGTGTGTCTTACACAGAAAAAAGGAGGTATCATCCCAAAGTGGAAGTGATCCACGAACCAGAAGTTGAGCAGATGTTAAAGCTGGGCACCACAGATTATAACGACTTCACTGATTTCCTTGTAACGGTTGAAGAAGAGCTTATGAGACTTCCTACTGTTTGTAGACAAAAGAAGAATTATGAAGAGCAAGAAATGACTCTGGAAATAGTGGATCACTTTTGGGGGAAAGTCACTAAGACAGAAGGAAAACTCGTAGAAAGTGCTGTCATCACACACATTTACTGCTTATGTTTTGTGAACGGAGGTGCTGAGTGCTTTCTAACCCTGAATGACCTGGAGCTCCAGAAGAGGGACAAGCGTTATTTCGAGAAGGAGGAGGAGGAGAAGAAGTGGATCAATATTCTTGATTGGCATTTCCACAGCTGCGTCAAAGCGCAGGAATTTGAGCAATCGCGAATTATTAAATTCACTCCCCCAGATGGCTGCAGGCTGGAAATGATGCGTTACAGGACACGGTATAATGGGCAAGACCTTCCCTTTTCTTTGAAAGCTGCTGTAGTGGTTCAGGGGGCATATGTTGAACTTCAGGCTTTTATAAACATGTCTTCAACTGCTCCAGTCCCAACACCTTTGTCCTCTGCGAAATACTGTGAAAATGTTATGATCCGCTTTCCTGTTCCCACACAGTGGGTAAAAGCACTTTGGACCGTGAACCTCCAAAAGCAGAAGTCCCTAAAAGCAAAAATGAATAGGAGAGCATGCCTTGGATCTTTATATGAGATTGAATCTGATCCCATAATACAAGTCTCAGTTGGAACAGCGAAATATGAGAGTGCCTACAGGGCTGTTGTGTGGAAGATTGACAGGCTTCCAGATAAAAACTCAAGTAAATAATTTACTCTCTAAAATGATGGGCTTGGGTGCATGTTGTTACTGTTTTTAAGCTTGTGTGCCTCCATCAATTTCCATAGTTTGGGTTTTTATCTGTATGGTGGTATTGGTAGGAGTTGGAGTAACCTCTTGAGAAAAAGAGAATATGGCACTTTTTTTTTCTTTTTTTTTTTCCTGAAGCACATTTTCATACCTTGTTGGATGAAGGCAGATGTATTTATAGTCAGTAACTGTAAGGGTACAGTATCATGGTTGTGTATCTCATCATTCTGAGTAAGCATCAAACCCACAGTAAGAGGGGGGGAAGGGTTTATTCTTTGCATATTCCATAGTGGAATGGGAGGCAAACACCAGAAGGTGAAATGATTTGCCCATCCAGTATCAAGCAGTTCATAGAAAAAGTGGTATTGTAACTGTTGAGTCCAGGCTTTCTAGCATTGTGCATGGAAAGGTAGATATAATATAATAGTATGTGTGTGTATATGTGACTTACATGATACCTAACTGGAAGGTACTGGAGTCAAACTTGCAGCAGTGAGTTGAGTGTGCTTCTGTTAAGGTTGTTGACTGTTACCTCTTTTGTGGGTTGAGACTCTGCTCATGGCAATAATGGCACTGACAAATAATGTCTTCCACATTTATTCCTCCTTTCTGGTGGTGGTACCTCACTGAAAACTTGTGGCAGTAAATCCAGATGAGTTTATTATAGTCATACACATGGGAGTTGTTAATTTCCCACTAAGTAAAATAAGCTAATTTATCTTAATTTAGCAGAGAAAATATGACTGGAAACTTGAAAATAGAAATACCTGGTTTTAAAATTCCAAGTTTTAATCATGTTACTAGATTTAATAGTCCTATATAGTACTTTTTCTAGAGGTATAAAAACCCTTGAGGAATATATAATTCTTCTTCAGGTTCTATAGAGTGAAGTCACTTGATTCTTTCCTTGGATGTGCATTATGTGTCCTTGAGGCTTTGGGGATCTGTATAAGACAAGAGCATCTATTAAGGCATTTTTCCTGTAAAAATCTGTACTTTTAAGAAGGAGGTAAGTGTGTAATATTAACATGTGGAATATCTTGCAGTGTCCTAACTGTCTGGATTAAGTACCTCTTTAAAATATCCAAGAAAGTTACAAACTATTTAAGGTTTCAGGTATGCTACTACTAACTCTCATATTTTGACAGCTAGATCTGGGTTCAGGCAAAGTGTTCTCAAGCAAAACTATTAAAAACAGTAAGAAAGGCAAAAAAACTCCTGAGTATATTTTTTCTTATTTTTATCTAATTGTAAATTAGATTTAATCTGACCTGTTGTTTATGTATTTATGATTTTTTTTTTGACAGTTTGGTATTTGAATACTTCTGATTGTTTTCCAGTGATAGAAGTAACAGATCAACAGGAAAACTGAGGGAACTGAAAATTGAAATGAAAAGGGAATATTACCTGGACTAAATTGGTTTTGGTATTAAAAGACCATTTGAAAGCATCCTGCATCAATATGCAAATGTAGCAGTTCTGAGAGTATAAATTATTGCACGGCTACTAGCAGATGAGAGCCAGTATTTTTACTAATGATGCTGCATGGGAATACTTTTGTGTGCAGTTTGAGTTTTGCTTTGGCAATGAGGGCTCTCAAACCTTGAGCAATTGTGCCTTTTGATTTTTACCACAGGAGGAACAGCACAAATCACGCTGTGGTCAAATTCAGAAATGACGTTAACGCCATCTATGTTTTTTTTCCCTTCTCTGTTGCTCCAGAAGAAGCTGTGGTCAGCTTGGACCCTGTGGCTATTGCCATATGATTGATTCCTCCTGTGTTGGCTGAGCCCTCTCTTTCACATGCTGCTTCTTAACTGGAGAGGATGCTGGTGGCTGCCAGGCAATGGGCAGCAGGAGACTGGAGGTGACACAGCATCCCAGACGGAATAACACAAGGCAGGATTAATGGTGTGAGAGAGAGAAATGACAGTAAGAGAGAAGATACAAGGAGGCAGTAAAGAAGGAGCTGATGAGACTGGAAAATGGACAGGGAGGGCAGAGGAATTGATGCAGAGATGTAGAGGAAACAGTGGGCAGAAGAAGATTCTTCAGATCTTCAAAATCCATAGATTTGGGTATCTTGCCCTCCAGGCTTCAGGGATTAGCACTGTACTGCTGTCACCTGTGTGTTGTGCCATGGCTTACAGGTCTGACTCTAGGTAGTTTTTAATATTCTTTGCTATTTAATGTAGGTTTACTTCTGTAGAATCAAGTCAGCAATTCAGCCAGGCAATTTTAAAGAAGATTATAAGTCTTCCAAAGTATTTAATTCCCTGCAGTTCATTCACGTCAAGATTTGATGTGCACAATTAACTTCAGATTTATATTACCTGAAAGTGAGAACTGATTTTTGTGGCATTCCACGGCTTTATAGTATTTTCTACCAATAGCTAAACTTTTGTCATTTGAATAATTCCTCTGGCTGAGATCTGTAAAATCATTTGTACCCTTGAAATGCTCATGCATTTGAAGAAAACATTTTGGTAGCAATACTACCTGCTCAAATTTTAAACATTTCTATCAAGTTTTCTGTGTGCAGTTAAGAGCTTAAAAATAGAACTGTCCCAAGGCATGCCAAAAATCTGAAGGCAGTCAGACTAACAGAAATATGTAAACTTTCATAATAAGTTTACTGCAGGGAGAAAAATATACCCTGGATTTTGCTTTCAAAAAACTTTTGTCCAAGCCTTATTCAAAAATAAGAATGGGAAAGGGAAAATTTGCCTACAGTTATATTGTGACTGTTTATAAACATCTACTGGGTCCCACTAAATTGCTTCATTGGAAGAGTGCTGGCTGAGATAAGGCTATGTGAGCTGTGAGATATCCCAGATTTTTAAAAACTGCCTGGGCTTATTCCAGGATATAAATGGAGCATTTGGAGACTGACTGTTAACTTCATTTAAAAAAAAAACAAACAACAAAAAAACAAGTGAAAAATCTGTAGGCTTTGAAGGGTTGATCCAATGAAATTCCTGCAAATTGAGTTTACATTTGTGAAATTGAGGTAGCATATAAGGTAGGGTGGCTTTGCATGGGAGAAACTGTAGACACCCATATTGCCCAGGGAGCTGGGGAGACACAAGACTCTGAACCCCTGTGTTTCAGTCTTGCTGTGTAAGTTTGTGCCTTGCAGTGTTTACCGCTAGGAGACCTCCGTGCTTGGGCTGTTGTGTAGAGTAACAATTCTTCAGCTGATTACGTCTCCTTTTCTTATGCCTTAGGGAGCTACTCTGAGGAAGCAGTGATTAAGCAAAAGAGAAATTGAGCCAGGGGAGCCTGAGGCTGCTGTCAGCCTTTAGAATCTGAGTGCAAGTGTGGGAGGTGATGTGACTCCCAGCAACCTTTAGCTGCCACTTTTTTGTTTCCTAAGCAGCCTAGGTGGAAACTCTAAGCCATGACATTGTTTGGTGGCCTCCATCCTTGCCCAGCCACCTCCTAGTACCAGCACCATTGCAAACAGCTCCTTGAACGACACCTTCCCATTCCCCTATTCCCTTTGCATTTCTCCCATAAGGCTGGATAAATGCACCCTTATAGACAGAATTTGTTAACTTCTAACAATCCTAATGTAAATCCCTTCTTAGTAATGGTTGATATTTTAATTTTAAAAATAAGACTTTGAGAGTTGGTCCTATTTTGGCAAAAATGTAATTACTACTTAACTAAAATAACCAGCATATTTCTTTGGCTTAAATTGCATGGTTTTGGAGCTTTTCTGAGATCAAAGTTGCTTGATTGCTACTCATACAAGTGAATAAGGGATAAATTGTGTGAGTAAACAGCAGAATTAGATTGTGAAGTGCTATATGAGTGCTAAATGACAGTTTGAATCAACTTTCATAGTTTTACTGATTTGTTTGTTTTAGCCTTTTTTATATTATTCTTCAGAGAGAATATGGAACATTTTTAGGGAATGAGCCAAATTTTCAGATATAAAACTGGATAGACTTTGGTCTCTGAATTCATAGCAGTCTGAACAAGTTGCCCAGACAGCTGAACCCAGGGGTTTCCATCTCTGGATTTAACTAGTAAAAACTGTTATCTCCCCTAATTAACTGGTTGCCTTTCAAGAGTGATTTGACTCCATCAGGCCAGGTGGCCATGATTCCACAACGCAAAATGGACCCATTTTGGATAGGAATCCTATATGGATATAGGCTTACATCTGTATACGTCATCTTTGTTTCCACTGGGCAGCTGTACAGACTTATGGCATGCCTGCTTCATCAAACCTGACTCTCCACACTGCTACCTCTTCTCTTCTGGACAACAACCTGTAATTCAGCATTACAGGGTTTTTTTTTCCAAAAGTATCTTGTACATGGCAGCCTCTATTTCTTCTAGCTCCAGTGTAATAGAAGATCTGCAAGACAGTAGTTTCATGGAGCAGAGATGACAAGGACTGGGCAGGTTTAGGTGAAAATTAAGGCAGTGCTCACCATTTTTTTATTTGTGAGTTGATCACTTTGTTATCTGACTGTCAACTGGAAAAAGTTATTCCACATTCCTACTACAGCTCAGCAGTGAACAGAGGAACTTCTCCACAAGTGAAGTGGTAAGTACTTCTTTTTGACATTGATGTTGGTAAAGAGAAGGATGGGATGTGGGGAACCCTGTGTTTTGGGAGCAGGCAAATGAGTCCAGTGGAGGATGCTCCAAAGTTACGAGAGCAGTAGTCTTACTCAGATCCCCAAACTACCATCTGTTTTTGCAGGTTACTACCTAGAGGAAAGAAAGGACCCCAGAAATCACTGAGACCACTTCATAAGTGTGAGTTAGCTGGAACATAAGCACAGAGATTCTTTTTTTTCAATTGTCATATGGTACTGAACCACAACTGGGCACATCTAACACAGGACCCTGGGCTCAAGTGGACATCCAACATTTATCATCAGATACCCATCCAGGAAAATTCTAAGCAGAGGTTATTTGTTATTTCTGGATTCCCTCAGAAGACAAAATTTTCCAGACAATGTGTATTGCTCTTTTTTATTCCCATAGACCTCCCTTTATTAGGAGAGATGTGCAAATGGATCTCCAAAAGTCTTTAGAACTACACCCTTTTCCTACTACAACAAATGGACTCCAAACAAGGTGATACTGCTGCCGGACAAACCCCTTCTCATCAGATCCTTGATCAAGTGTAGTAGGGCAGTATGCTGCTTTACTGGCCAGGGCATGATTTGCCATATTAGTGCTGCTATGAATTGCTTCACTTGTTGCTGGCATTGTAAGAAAACAGCACAAAGACCAGGTCGAGGAAGTCTGTTGCTAAGCTGGATCCCAGCACCATCACTGGAGAGTGGAGCAGGTCCTGAGAACCAAGAGGAACACAGTTTGGATGGGTTGTCGTACCACAAATGGGATACTGTCTCAGTTTTGCTGTAGATCAAGGTCTTGCTTCTGGTCTCCTGCACTGCTGGCATTGCTGTCACCACAGCTGTAGCTGGCACAATGGCAGATTCAAGAATGGAGAGGCTCACCCCGACAGGGGAATCATTCCATCATGTCCAGGCAGTCTGGAAGAGGGACAAGAGAATGTTAGTGGAGAAGAAACGGGCTTGGACACAGCAAGAGATTACCAGTAGCAGATCATGGACAAGGCCCACGTCACTGAAGTTTACGGATCTGCCTGTCACTGTGTAGATCAGTGATGAAGCACTATCTGCTCCTCACACTTGTTTAGTCCTTCTCTGACTTCCTTCTCAAGCTGGCAGCTGGCTGTAATACTTGTTTCTGATTCCGTTCCTTACTCAGCTTCAATAATAAAGTCCCTAATGTTACAGTTTTATTTGTCTCTGAGTAGTGTGTTCAGTGACTTCAGCCACACACTGTGTGCCGCTGGCATCGCACTCCCCTGAATAAGACCTTTACAGGTTTGCAAATGGAGTACCTTTGTGCTTTAGTGCCTTGAAGGACTCTGCCTTATAGTGTGCTTTGATTTGTGAGATATGCCAGCAGCACTGATTTAACACAAACCATGGTCACTACCTCCAGCTGCAATCCCTCCCATACCAGCATCACCACGCTGCTGCTCAGGAGACTGTACAGGTGAACTGTACAGTAGCCTGTTACACAAAAAGGAGGTGACAAAAACTGCTGCTTTTGGTCATGGGCTGTGCTTTGGGTGGTATATGTAATTTTTTATGGTGCGTGTAGATTGTAAAGTGTTGTGTCTTGACTGCTGGAGTAGGTAGCCTGCAAAGATTGCAAGGCAGGGTGAGGTTTTTCCATCCGGTCTCTCCAGACGGTCCTGCTTTGTTTGGTTTTCATCCCTCTGTGCTAGCTGTGCTTGATGGCCATTGCTGGGTATCTACTTCTTCCCACTTACCTTGAAGGGGCCAGCATAACTGCCTATATTTAGGAGAGATCATTCTTCAAACTCAGGACTTACATATTAGGCCTTTTTAAGGATCTGCCCTTGCTTTAGTGAATTCAAGTTGAAGAGTTTATGAATTCTTTAGTATGTCTATGACTAGTTCCTTACAAACATGTTTTAGAGCCACACTTTGGTAGGAGGAAGCACCTAGTTGTACAGCAGGAGAAGTTACTGGCTCTCCACTTGGATACGTGATTCTTTAAAGATGCCTGGGAGATTCTGTGGCCTGTGGCTTCTACTCTTCCCTGGTGCAGAACTAGTTGGTGTGATACAGCATTTTTTTCCTGAAAACCAGTTCAGGTATTCTTTGAACACTGCAAGCAGATATATAAAGAAGCAGCATTTAGGATAAGGATGGAGTGCCATGTACTGCTGGAAGCAAGCTTGTGGGGGATGCCTGTAAATCAGCTACCTACAGACTCCAGGTGCTGAAGGACTTCTCCTGCCCAGTGACATTCTCCTTGTCCTAAGCAGTGGCTGTAAATGCTTGCAGTTGGCAAACAGCTCTTTGAATGACTGATTATCATTGATGTTGAGGAGAAAGAAAAGGGGTGAAAAAGAGTTGGAGACCTCTCCATCTGAAGTTTAGGGGGGCTGATCATCCAAAGGCACTTCCTTTCTCCCCTCACCTTTTCTTCCAGGTGTAGCAGCAAGGAAGAGGGAATTATTAACTATAGTGGTTATATAATTAAGAAAAAGGAAAAAATACTAGATATTTTAGTGAGTATGATTGAGACAATAGTGAATTTCATGCTTTTGGAGCCTTGATTTTTAGATACCCATTGACTTTATGCCAGACTTGGATGAAACATGGAAGCTGATTTATTGAATTAGACTTTGTTCTGGTGGAGCAGGAGATGTGTGTGACAGAACTTTGCTCATTGAACTGCTCAAACATAAATTACCTCCTAAAATCCTATCTGGCTTGGGCAGGCCATGAGGCAGGTTGCAGCACAGACCAGAGGATGCACCCAGCCCAAGGGTCCCAGAAGTGACGAAGATGCAGCTTTTTTATTTATCATTGCCTTATGAAATGCCTTGTGAGCCTGTGGATGTCGAATGTTAATAGTGATTTCTCCAATGGGATGGATAAAGCTCAGTGTCTGTTAACTCCATCTTCAGTATTTCCTTCATTCTGATAGAAATTGATTACTGCCACTGGAGAAAGCCAGTGCATAAAGAAGGGGACATTTTGGCCTGAACTTGAGATGCTGTTCAGTGTAATGGATGAAAACCAAATACACACTGCCAGGCTTTGACAAAATACAGCCAATCATTTCTCTGAGGTTTCTGGGGTTCTTTTATTGCCTGCAGCCAAATGGTAGTTAGTTGTCTAGGCTGAAGCTTAAAATCCTGGAGAAGAGGAGAAATGCAAAATTACCACTTTTTGCCCTGAAGAAGAGGCAGCTGCAATGTAAAGTATTATTTTCATTATATTAAATTATATTGCTTTCATACACATGCTGAGCCTGTTGGCCCCAGTTTCTTTGGAAAGCAGCTTTTCACCTTGGTTTTCCTATGTGCCAAGCGGAGAAATGCTTTCCCTTTCCATTGCCATGTGCAAGAAATGCGAGTGATCCCTAGGACCTAAGGCTGGATTAAAGTAATTTAGAATATGTTGCACTATATGGGCAGTCCTTCATGACTCTGCTTTATAATTTGACAGTTAGCTTAGTAATACTTTCTTATGAAAGAAATGGAGCATGTTCTTTTCCCATAGCAAACCAAGCTGTAAAGGGAGTGCAGGTAGCCCTTAACCTGGCAGCTGCGATGTTTCTTGTTTGAGCAACACTGTGAGTGGAATCTTTATCTTCTTGCTTATTATAAGCATACTGTAATAAATAATGTTACACAAGAAATAAACACTCCAGTAAAATTCCTACACACAAAGCTCTGGAAAGGGTGGTGGTTGGACACAGAGCAGCATCTCTGCATTGGCTAAGCTGCATCTTCCAGGTTTTTTTATTTTCTAGGGGATTTTATTTTCTTAGGGGATAACTGCATTTAGCAACTGATCCCTAACTTCCCAGTCAGAAGCTGGGAAAATCTGATAAATCTTGTGTAAATTAGTTTGCAAAACTACCAAAATTATGTAAAGTGTGCTGAAGCAGACAAAAAGTGATTAAGGGGCCATCTTCAGCCCAAGTAGCAAAAGATCATAGATTTTGTATCATCACATGAGCTCTACAATAATAAGACAGAGATGTGCTCTCTTGCTAGCAGATCAACCTTGCAACGTAAGAAGAAACAAGAAAAAGATATTAACTGATGGTAATGTTTGGGTTTTTTTCTTTTCTTTCCCAAGGTTCAGATCATCCACACAGCCTGTCTTACAAACTGGAACTCGGATCAGACCAGGAAATTCCATCTGACTGGTATCCATTTGCTACTGTCCAGTTCATCATTCATGATACCTGTGCCTCAGGAACAGAAGTCAAGTCGCTGGGCATAGAGAGCGACCTCCAGCCCCAGAAACATGTGGTTCAGAAGGCTTTTTACAATTGCCAGGTATATATTACCCATAAAGGCAAATGTGCTTGTATTCTAAACATCTCTTGCACATGCTTGTGGTAATGACTTTGAGCAAAAGAATCATTAAAAAATAATTCCTTCTGATCAAAAACAGTGCTGAAAAACAGAACAGTAAATGCAGCATTGTTTTTCCTCTGTTGTGCTATTTTTGGGAGCAGTGGTTTTGAAACGTATTTCGTCTGTTAGTGTTTTGATTCTGAGCTTTTCATCTTGCTGTTGCTGCAGTTCATACATTCAGTGCCCATTTGTTAGCAGCAGATTCTACCTGCTTTTTTGATTTTTTTTTCTATCTACAGGTTGAAATTGAAAAGAAGTGGATTAGGCTCGATGGAGAAGATCCAGATAAAGCTGAAAACTGCCTAATGCAGTAAAAGAGGACAGGAGGCACCGTCACAGAATATTTCAGTAGGAATCAATTTACACAGGAAATTCTTTTGTTAGAAGAACTGCAGTGAACCAGTTTAGAATAAACACAGTCATTGAATAATTTTTTCTTTTTATAGTAGTTTTGAGTTTGATTCTGCAAATCAGTACTGGTCTGACTGGCCTGTACTCTAGTAAACTTCCTGCCATGGGAATACTGGTATGAGTAAGATTTCCTTGTAAAAAGTTGCAGGATATGAGCACTTGATGAACCGATCATAATAAATTATTTTCCTGTTGCGTATCTGTGACTTCGGAATGATATCATACCTTGTATTGAAAACTAATGGCACTATTTAGAGTTCATGTCATTTGGACATATAGTATTCAGCAATAAAAACTGCTAGAGCACTTTTGTGCACACCAGCATCTGTGCAAGGTCCAACAGGACCAATAGTATTTTTTAGTGATGTCTGAAGACTGAAGTCCCAAATGTTTCTGCTGCCATCGATATATGTGAACAGAATAAGTCATAATATTATTCTTGACAAGAGCCTCAATTAATGAGTTGGAAACTGGGTGATTTCATTGGCAAAATGGATGTTATTCTGCTGCAATAACATCCTTCTCTCTGTGGCTGCACACATTTCCTCCCCTGCACTTTATGGGCTCATTCCAAGTAATCTCTTGAGAGAAGAAACATATGGCAGATGCAATTGAAATTTCTGTGCCAGCATTGGACAAATCTTAGTCACTGCTGCAGCAAGTGAGACAAGGGGTGGATCTTCAGCAAGTGTAACTCAGACCAGACCCATTTTGTTTGATTGAGCTTTGAGAATTTCTGCCAGTGGAGAGTTTTCCCCACAAACTGAAGAAGTGGCTGGTTGCTGCCATTTGCTCTGGGTTTCCTTTAGGATGCAAGTTCCAGATGTTGGTTTGGAAACTGCACGAGCTGTTGCTTGGAGCAACTTTTAGGACAATCTTTCCATGCATGTGAAGGGAGAAGTTCTCATGGTGCTGGATCTATAGGCATTCTCCGTGGGAAAACGATGCAGGAATGGACCAATTAAAGAAATGAAGCTGGGATGTGTCAGCAGGCAGCTTGGGCTGCTAATCCTGTATCAATGTGTTAACTGTGCTTTTGAGAAATTACTGGCATTTAGAAAAAGGTTTTAATGCTTCCCCTTGGCCATTATCTCCTTTGTAATTTTCTGCAGGCTGTAATTCCAGCTCTGAAAAAATCTGAAAAATCAAAAATATGCTCATGAGACCTTTTTTTTTTGGGTACAATTTTCCTAAAATTATCCTTACTTTGAACTCAAATTAGTGAAAACAGAAATATACTAATGCACTGAATCTCACTTTATATTTTGTCACAGCTTGTAGCTGTTTATATGAACACTGTGTAAAAGTACAGATAAATGTTATACCCCAGAAGTAGAAATATGTGGGATATGCACTAAGAAAATTACCAGTCTGAGGAAACAGAAGGCCATAATATGAACCTAGTTCATCACAATAAACTTTTCCCCCATTTGGAAGCTGAGAATGAAATGGGTAATAGATTCTCTAGTATGTCCTAAGGGCAGGTTTTTTATGGGTATTGCGTTGCCAAAGCCCCAAATAGACCTTTATGGCATTTTGGCTTCTCTATATATTCCTTTTTATTAGCAGATTATATTATTATAAATCTAAGCAAGCCTTTCAGTGTAGTTAGTGATCCAAATATGTCTCAGCTGTTGCATCCTCTATCCCTGTTTTGACTAGAGAAGCCATTAGCACCTTCAAGTTGTTTGGCTTGTTTTATTCACGTTTAATTTTGGTTTATGGACTTCTCAGCTGAACTAAAGGGTATAGCGTGAGCCAGGGCAAAGCATTTATACTCAGCATCATGTCAGGGCTCTGCAGTTCTGTAAAATCTGTGGTTATGCTAGAGCTAAGAAATCTATTAACTTCTTTAGGTGGCAAAGCAAAGAAAGCAAAATACATGTTGCAGATACCTGCATTAACCTTTGTCTGGAGGCTGAGTTGTTTTGATTGACTTTAATTGAGTAAATCTGTAAGCAATGGTCCATTGCCTGTCTTGCCCAGGTGGCCCCTATTTTTCTATTTTTAAGGAAACATCTGGGCTATTGTGGGACACTTTGGCTTTAGGATGCCCATTTGTAGCACTCCTTCTCCTCAGCATTCAGTACCTGGTGGTGGTGTTATGGGTCCTGCAGAAGCAATGGCTGCTTTTCTTCTCTCAGGTGTCTGCTGTATCTTTGGATGTGTTTAAAAAGCCCATGTAATGTTTGCCTCTGATTGTCTTGAATGGCCTAAGTGATGGACAGCCACGTTAGAAGTTGTCTTTCCTGCTGCTGAGTCTGTATTTTATCTGGTATGGTGCAAATGGTGGTTCAGCTTTTACTGAACCTGATAATGTAGAATGGCCAAGCTACAGCTTTATCTATGTCACAGGCTCTCAGATTTCCATCTGAGGGCTGCAAGACTTGCCAGTAAATTTGATCAGAATTGGATCAGGATCACAGGGAATTAATTCCACAGAAATATTTCCACAGTGAAAGAAACTTGCTCTGTTGCCTGGCTTTCAGTTTAAACTTGATGATTGGTGCAGCCTAAGGCTGAATAATTACCCTGTTCATGCTCAGACTGATGTTTGTGTGTTTTACTGGTAGATTATTTAAAAGTAGGCTGCATTTTAATGAAAGCAAGTTTGGGTTGTCTGGCTTTCCTCCTCACCACGTCAAATTCCAGCTTCCTATTCTATTACAGCATGCCAGAGCAGATGCAGCCCGGCTTCCCATTTCTATTATTTCTTCTACACTGTCTGATGGTCTTTGTAAACCTATTGAACAAATATTCTCATTGTTTAAGACTCATTTGACAACCATTTCTATGGCTGCTACAGGAGGTAATAGCCTATTAACATACTGGTTTTGATTTTTTAGAAATCTGGGCTACAGATTTAACTGTACATTGTGAGTGGAATGCAGACAAGGAATGCTTGCTATAGTCTGCTGTGATGTTTGGCTAGCAGAAGAACTGGAGCTTTAAATAACCCATGAGGTACATTGGCATCATGTGAGGAACCAGGTTTCATGCATGGCTGATCTCTGCTTGCCCTCAACTAGAACCGGTAGTTACTGAAATGCTGCCAACTGTTCACGTCATTTAAGATGCTGACACTTTGCTAACATTTACTACAGGGCAGATACTATCTGTGTTTCCTTCACATAGGACCAGCAGGTTTTGAGCTGTTCTGTATTTTATACAGAAATCAATGAGAACAACTATTTTTATAGAGTGTTTGCTTTATTTACAAAGTGGTGTAGATGCTGAAACTGATAAGCAGTATCTTCGCATTAATCTTTCTCATACTAATTGTATTACTGTAGGTAAATGATACTTGATGTAATTTTGAATTCAAACACCCATTGAAGGCAATGGAAGTCTTTTAACTGACGAAATGGGATCTGCATCAAAGTCTTTAAGAATACAGCAGAGGCAAAAAAAGAAGAAGAAAGGAATAGTGATAACAGGCAGGAAAAAAACCAAACCACTTCAGAAGATTTTTGATTCTAGTAAGTAAGCAACTTGCAATGCTTGCTCATTCCAAAGAGCCCAAAAGATGGGAAAAAGGGTGTTACTGGGGTGTTGCAGTGATGGGGAATGATGGTCCAGATGTGGAGAAATGAGGACGATGGTGCACTCCATTGAACATGAGGCTAAGCACCTGTCATCTTTATGCTCATTTTATTTTTCCCCCTCTAGATTTCCTATTAATTGTCCAAAAGTACATTGGAAAACGTGTTTTCATATGTTGCTTTTAGTTGATTTCTTTTACTTGACAAACTTCTTAGCTGCAGTATTGGTGTCCATACCCCTGTTTTACATTTATTTGTCCTTTTATTGACTAAACACAACGACTAACTGCTGCAGTTAGTATTTCTTAGCTATAATTTTGATAACTCTTAAGCAGTTCTTTTATTCTTAATGGAAAATATAATTTTATTTGGGTCTTTTGTCAGTATAAGTATAAATAGATCATGCTGATAATCTTGTAATAACATTTTGTAGATTGTGTATTGATTGAAAAAAATAAAGTTGTATTTCAACCTAGCAGTTTCTTATCCCCTTACTAGAAATTTATCAAGTCCGTTTTACCATAATTAACTGGTGGATCTTGTGTCATTAGGTACTGTAGTTTATTAGAAAGAGCATTTCTACTCTGTGTGTTAGTGGGGGAGATTGCTCCTCATCTTAGATAAAGCTAATCAAAGAAAGCTGAATGATGCACTACATTCCATTAATGATGATTTATGGTGGGCCCTTTTCCTGCCTTGTTTATGCAGCAGGAGTAAGCCAAAGAATTTTGTGGGTTTTGAGTAATTCTCTGATATTTCTGGGATATTGGAATAGAATGTAGCAAATTTCAAAGTCTCTTCTTGAAAACTCTGTGGGGAATATGGGATAAGGCAGAGGTTTGTGGGGTGATATTCAGAGATGGACTTAATGTATAAAATAACAATGTCACTTGTCCTATGCTGCTGTTTCAGTAGCAAACCAGTTGACTATTCTGGGAAACACAGTTAACATCCATTTTGAATTACTGGTGTTCTGTCCTTCAGTGATTACCTACAAATGGAAAATAAAAGTATAATCCTCTTCCAAAGCAGAAACGGTTTGCAGTGTTTAAAAGTATAAGTGAACAATATGATTCAGGTACATAAAAAAATAAGAAGGTAAATTTCTACAGTATAAGTGAAAACATGAAAGCATTTATTTTTGGGAGTTTTCTAATATATGCTATTATATATCCCTGTTCTTTCCTTAGTAAAAACAACCTGTAATTTTTTTACGATAACAATCACAACATGTTGTAAGTGATGTTCATGTTCCCTGCTGAATCCTTACTGACAGAAATAGAAGAAAAAACATCAGCTCCAATTCTTCTTTGCCATCCCATAAAGCCCAGTGGCATTATGTATTTCATAGAATCATAGAATGGTTTGGGTTGGAAGAGACCTTAAAGATCATCTAGTTCCAACCTCCCTGTCATGGGCAGGGACACCTCTCACTAGACCAGGTTGCTCAATGCCTCAACCATCCTGGCCTATGTGCTGGCTGTGATTGATGGCCAGCCTCCAGAGAGGGGAGCATCCACANTGCTGTGATTGATGGCCAGCCTAGCCTTAAATACCTCCAGAGAGGGAGCATCCACAACCTGGTTGTGGTTAGGTACAGTCTAACATTATGTTGCGTTGTGATGGCCTTTTTGGTTTAATATAGAAAAACTTCCACTTCCATTTCCACATTCAATAAAAGTTAAAGGGGGAAAAAAACAGAAGTGAGAACATGCTGGGGGTGGAAGAGACCCACAATGTGTGTGACTGGTGGTGGAGGCAAAAAAGAGGAGGCTGGGAGTGAGCAGGGAGTTGGAAGAAATAAAGGGCTCTGGGCAGAGCTAGTTTGAAAGGGCTAAAGATGAAGTAATCAGTAGATTTTACTGTCTAAATGTACATTCTGACACCAGGATTTATGTGTTAGCTGCAGTTCACCCGAAATGCTGAGAAAAGGTGGAAGGCTGTTTTTGTCCCCTTCATGAAAAGCCACAGCTTGCTAGTAGCAACTGGTTCCACAGAGCCCTAGGGACAAATTACTGAAAAAGAAGAGCAAAAAAAGTGTTCAGTCAAGTATTAGAACAGTAGGAGCTCAAATGTGCTTGCTCTGAAAGGGACACTCAGCAAGATGACCTTGAGAGAATACTTCAAGATCTTTCCAAGACCAAATAGGGCAATGCAGGTTAGACCCCATATATCCGAGTCATTCTTTAGTAGAGTTAAGTATCAACTAGAAAGTAAAAAGAAGAACCTGATTGTGAAGCTATACCTTGACCTGTCTGTCAAAGTTACTTTCTGGATGATTTTGGTGGTACGGTTGGTCCTGCAAAACCTGCTGCTGTGGTAGTTCAGCTCTACTCTCCTAATTATCAAGTACAGGGTTAGACAGAGCAAACTGGCCTTGACCAAAACATGCTGATCTGCTCTTATTTAACTTTGCACTTAAACTGTGGGACTTCTGCAATTATCTGCTCAACTGTGAACTTCCAGCAGCTAATTTGGCTATGGAGGAATTATGCTTCCGGCATGTACCCTGCTGTTGCACCCTGCCTCCATGGAGCTCTGCGTGCCCCTGTAGTTTGTCCCTCTCCACTGGAGCTGGGGAGCCTAAGAACTGGGAAATGGCAATTACAGGCAAGCAAGGAGGAGGTGGGATTTCAACCACTGATACAAGATGGTAAGAAAAGGATGAAAGCATGGGCAGCAGGCAAAATGGGAGGAAGCTGGACCGAGACTTTACCTGGGGATACAAGCTGAGAGACTGGTGTCTCTGAAAAAAGTATACTGCAAATATCTGTATGCAACACTCATGGGAACAAGACAGGCCGGAAAGGTGGTGAAAGAACAGGAGGCAGGCATCAGCAGGGCATCAACAGGAGTGTGGTAGAAAGCAGAGACCAGGACATTGAAGTGGTTGGTGGCTGCTCTTTGACACTTTCTCTCCATCACTATGAATATTTAGGAAAGGTAAGGCTTATTACATCCTTAATTAGGCTCATACAACACAAGCCTCTAGGCTTATCAAAGAGCTGAGACAGACAGTGCTATTCACTCTAACAGGACTGCCATTTTTATGTAGCCCTCCTTATGCCACCCAATGTCCAGAAAACTTGTCAGTAAATTGAATTAAGGGACACGTCTTTCTATGTCTCCTCTGATAAAGGCACTTAAATCAGGTAAAAAAGGAGAGGCCCTTGAAGAAACAGGAGTCACACATGAAAATGAAAGAGGAACAAATCATAGGTCCTGCTGTTACCTGCCTCAGAACTCTGATGGAAGTGATGGAGCTTATAATAAAATCATGCTGTTAATAAAATTGGTTAGGAGACTAGAGTACTATATATCTATGAGTCAACTGCAGAAAACAGAGGGAACATGTGAGAGAATAGCTTTAAAATGGAATTACAGTTCTGCAGGTGTCAAGGCATCTCCATGAGGACTGCCTGGATTCTGCAATCAGTTCCTTCTAAGAATGATTAATTTAATGGAGAAGAAGGGCAAGATGGTATTTTCAAAATATGCCTTGAGAAAGAATTCTGCATTCCTGCAGTTGTGTATCCATTTTCATCTCCAGCAGCAATGCTGGATTGAAACAGAAGAGGGCATTCATTACCAAGCATCTGAGTTTGCTGCGGGCTCTCTGTTTCCAAAGGGAAGGCATATGAAAATGGTATTTTTTTTTATTATTAATAAAGGTTCATAATCCAAAAATACATCTTCTGTAGATATCATGTACCAAGAGGAGTATAAATAATTACAAATTAAAACCTGTCCGGTAAATGGATGTTTCAGGTGCCCTTAAGCAACAGTATCCCAAATGCTGACAAAAGCCCTGAAAAATCAGGAGGGTTTGAACAGCATGCTAATGTTTTCAACAGCCTGACTTCTAAAATTCTTGTGAACCATAAAAGAGACTGCAACAGAGAGAGCTGGATTAGAACACAAACCAAGACTGATGAATCCTGAATGCTGTTCCCGGCTGCCATTTGTGAACTTGGGTAAATTATTTGGTGCATTTGTGACTCAGTTTCATCTCTTAAAAGTGGGGTTAACTAGTTAACAATAATCCCTACGGGGTGGCACTTTATGCTGAAGCACACTCATACTGAGTTAAGATCACCAATATCAAAACTAGCCAATCAGTATGAGTAATTCTATTCACAGATTTTTTTTTCTCTTTTTTTTCTTGCTTGGAGATAATTTGGTTTTTTCAATGTGTGACCTGGTCTGGGTGTTCCTGCTCTGGGAGCAGGGGGATTGGACTAGATGATTTCTTGAGGTCCCTTCAATCCCTGACGTTGTATGATTCTGTATACCAGGCTTTCTTGTGCTGTTCATGATGGACACGCTACTCATAATGCTTGGATGAAACGACACTTTCCCTAGCCATTTTTGAAAGACCTCAGATGAAAGTGTGAGTGCCCTGTGGTTAGCAGGCAGCTCCCGCTGCAACCCCCTGATGCAGTCTGGAAAAATTACAATAGAATCATAGAATTGTTTTGGTTGGATGAGGCCTTTACGATCATCGGATCCAACTGTTAACCTAACACTGCCATGTTACCACTAAACCACAGCAACATGTCTGCTCATCTTTTAAAATACCTCCAGGGATGGTAGCTGCCAGTTTTCCCTTTCTCCCTAGTGACAGCTGTAGGCTCCCTCTGTTGCCCGGAGCTGACACATTGATCCTGGTAACAGAGCTTTGGTATTCACTGGCAAAGCAAAGGGTGTAATTTACAATGCATAGGGTATGCCCACGGTGTCCTGTGCTGGTATATGCAAATACAGAGACACACTGTCAACTTCAAGTGCAGGAGAAAAGCATTTGCTTTGGTCTGCAAATTTTCATGTGAACATAGCCCAAATAACTTGGCCACTGTCTGAGATAACTGAGAAGTCATTTGGTATCAAGCTCTCCCATCTCTCTCTCTTTTTTTGAAGTTAGGCATACAAAAGGTTCCAATTTCAATGCACTTCACAATTCCTAGATAAACAAAGGGTGGTTGAAAGAGGGAGGCTCATTTACAAATCTTTCTGCACTTCCACCTTTCTAAAGCTGCTGTGAAGTATGCAGGCAGATAGATAGCTCTGAATCAGATTTATCTGTTTCAGGAATAAGTTGAAGCCAGGTACAGAATCATCATCTGCAACCTTCAAGACCCAGAGAGATCCCAAAGGCAGTAACTCCTTCACGCTATCTCTGCTAACATGACAAGGCAAGCTATGCAGGAGAAAAATAATGATGCTCTATGCACCATCCCAGACAGTTTCAAATGAGCACCGTGCTTTAAAAAATACTTATTATTTAGATTATTCTATAAGCAAAGCAACATGGCTTGCCTTTTCCTTGGAAGATGCAGGACATACAGAACAGCTGAATATGCAACTGCTGCTTAATTCAAGATACAGACAGTATCATTAAGAATATCCTATTGCAGAGCAAAATTACTTTAATAGCAAATTGCATTTGTCTCAATTGTGAAAATTCAACTTAGAATATTATTATGGATGTTGCTTCTTTTAAAAAAAAAATTATTGTAGGTTTCCATCTAGCTACATAATTAAGGTCCTGTCAGTATTTTCATTAAAATCTTCTATCAAGATATGTAAGTCAGCCAGCCTTAAAAACTGAGGATTAACTGGTTTGGCTTCCCTTTAGCAGCCAAACAGCACTGTTAACTACATCACTAACTAAAAACAGAAAAAGAAAGGAAAAAGGAGGAAAAAAAAAATGTTTCTAGGTTCTTAAAATCATCAGGCAAGCACCGATCCATGCACGTATACAGGGTGCATAAATATCAAGGGGTACATTCTCCTGCATACATGAGATTAATGAACATTTTTCCAGATGAGTAACTGCTAAATTGGTAAAAGCCTTGTATTAACATATGAACAGATTGCTGCAAATGTAAGCAACAATTTGAGTAGCTGTACCAGATTGCTGCGACTTGTTTTAGCTATCTCCCTGTTTATGAGGTAATAACGACTTTGGAGTTTGTAAGAGCAAAATAATATGCTTTTGTTGACACCTTTCCTAGGTATGTTTTTGCACTACAAAGCCTGAAGTTTCGGGGCAGAGCTCAGGCTTCCAAGGCCAAATCAAGCCCCGCGGCGGCCATGAGCTTCGTGCAAGGGCAGTGGCATCCCACTATTTGGAAGAAACTCGGGTTTAGTCGCCACTGGTCGGGTGTGTGGCCACTGCACGGGGCGTTTCAGGGACGAGGAAGCCGGACTTGAAGGCCGGCGGAGGAAGAGGGAGGCGGGCTGACGGCGTGCAGGCTGCGTCGCCACGGCAACGGTGCATTAAAAGGGGAGGGCGGGATCACGGCAGCCGCCGCCATGTCGTACCCTAACCTTGTGGTGAGCGGCGGCGCCAGGCAGGGCTTGGCTTTGTCCCTGCGGCGCTTAGCCGGGTTTCAATGGTCTGTGAAGGGCTCAGAAAGGGGCAAGCAGCCCCTCCGCGCCAGGGCGTGGGGGGGTTGGGGAGGATGGAATCCGTTTCTCCTTCCCCAGGCCTGGCGTGAGGCGGTGCCGCCTCCCCAAGCGCCCAAGGAGAGCCCCTGGGAGCGGACTACCGCTACCTGCCGCGGGAAGGCTGGTTGTGGCTTCGAAAGCCATTAATTCGGGGGAACAGTTAGTTAAAAAATTCGTTTTGTGGGCAAAAGCTTGCTGGCACAATTTGCTGTGGGGGTTTCATCTATTGGTGCCTCTCCTTCAGAGGGTACTTCAGGTGACAGCAATCCCGGGGAAGGCCCTGGAGGCTTCACTCGAGAGCTGATGGTCCCTCCCTGACACCCGGCTGGATACGAGGAAAAAAGACTTTTCCTTGTTCATGGAGCTGCGTTCCTCATACACATGGGCTGGTTCTGGCAAGGGGGTGCCTGTGTGTGAAGGGGTCAACGTCTGCGCTGTAACTGGTTTTCTCTAATCTGGAAACACGGAGTGCTTGAAGGTTACACTTGCTGTGTAGGGTTTTTAGATAGCATAATAAATACTTGCTGTAAAACCCAATGCAATGTGGCTTGGCAGTGCTGGGGAGAGGAATAGGCCTGTTGGGTAACTTGAAGTCAGGTTCTCTTCTTTGCTAACAAGGAAGGCAAAACTTTTGGTGTATGGCGGACATGTTTTAGTGTAGTCTTTTAGTCAGTGATTTTATTCTTTTTTCCTAGTATCCTAAAATGAGCTGGGCAAATTCTTGGAGATCTCTAACTTCCCATGAGAAATCATACATGAATATGGTGAAAGTAGTGCTATGTTGTGCTGATAGCTTTTTGCAAAAATGTAACTTCTTAATGACTTCTAGGTTTTTATTTTTAAAAAGGAAAACCGACCCAAATTGTTTATTGTCTGTGGTTTAGAACAGCTTTAGAACACTAATACGTAAGTTTTATTTTAAGTAAGAAAAATGTAACTTAAAATCACAGAATCTTAACTTCTAAGATTTCCTAAAAATCTCATCTTAACCTTTGACTTTGTATAGGTTATACTAGTGATAAGTCAGCTTTAAATTGCTAAAAGCTTAGTATCTTGAATTTGTGCCTGGATGAATCTTGAGGCTAATTTGTGTCTGTTGTCCAGGTCAAACTAGAGAATTAGAATTTAATAACTGAGATAGGCAGAAGAAGGAATAAAATACTGGAGATATGTTGTAAGGCAAGATGAGTATATATTGATTACTATAGTGTTAAAATTTCCTTGCTATACAGCATCACACTATTGCTACAAAGAAATCTCCGCTACTCTTGGAAGTTGTTTACATTATGATTACATACTGATAGAATTGGCACATCTCATTTCCAGTAGCGTTTAATGTGTAGAATTGTTTACCTTTAAATTAGGGACAATAACACTAAAATGATGCTATGTAGTTTTCAGTTGAAATTTTGGATATGCTTATTTGAAAATACAGGACAGCAGTTTTTTCCCATGCTTTTAGGGTTTTCTTAAACATTTCTGTAGCTCACAGAAATCAGTAATTTGAGGCTTGAATCCAGTATTTTTCTGTGGATGTCTTCCCAGGGCTATAAGATTTATAAGAGTGAATAGATCTGGTGGACTTTGCAGACCTTTGCATCTGAGTTGAGTACACTTACGCAGTAGTTTATGCAGTGAGATTAGACTTTGGACTGTCATTTCAAATGACTTAATGTGCCTTTGAACTTAAAAAGTTTTTAAAATTTTTATTTTTTAAATATATAGCCTAAGCTATACATATCTGTTATCGAAGATGTGATTGAAGGTGTGCAGGAACTTTTTGCAGAAGAGGGCGTAGAAGAACAAGTTCTGAAAGACTTGAAGAAGGTTTGTTGGATTCCCTTGCAATCAAAAGTTGTTTATTTTTTTTCTTTGCAATGGGTTACTTGGCTGTTTCTTTGCCCTCCAAAACATGCAAAGTCTTGCCCTTACTTAGGGTTTAAATTACCCTCCAATCTATTGGGCTTTCAGAAGTCAAATTTCAGTAGCGAATGTTTACTGTGTTTGTTGGATGGAATTGGTCAATTTAATCTTGGAGTTAAATTAGGAATACATTCTTATTTTAGATGTGGTTTGTTTTTAAAGTTGGTATCTGCTTACCTTAATTTTTCTGCAGCTTTGGCAAACCAAGGTGATGCAGTCTAAAGCAACAGAAGGCTTCTTCAGACATAGCCACCCTTCTCCACAGTTTACCCTGCGGCTGCCACAGCCACACAGTTTTCACCGTGTACTGCAGGCTTCAGCAGGTCAGACACTGTTAAACACAACAGATCCTTTATAAGAATAGCTCAGTTATTCAGAAATCTTTTTGGAAGACTTGAAGGGACTGCCGTAATCATGGTGATGAGGGACAGTAGTTATTTGAAAGCTGGATTTTGGTTTGTCTTTCAATTAGGTTCCCTATAACAGTATTCCCATTGCAGTGAAATACTTCCATGCAGACTCTGACATCAGGACCTGTTCTTCTAAATTAAATCCAGCTGAATGCTATGGGAATATTATAGTAGAATATAATGCTCAGCTGAGGCTCCTCCCAGCATGAGAGGCCATTAGAACCTTTCTGCATGAGGGACAAAAATTCTCCTATGAGATTCCTTAATGAAAATACGTGTTGTAGTGCAGGTCAGGGTTCAGCAGGCAGTCTTGATCAGTTTTTTGTTTGTTTGTTTTTACAATCTTAATAGTTTAATGGACTGTGTTTATTTATTCAGTGTGTTTAAATGGAATATACTTTTGCCTATGATTGTTATTGGGGCCTTTAATAAACTTTATCTTGTAACTTCTATGGTTTGGAAGGGTGGTATTAAGGCAGAATGAACTGTTGAAGTCAGTGAAATGGTCTTGTTTTCTTGGTTTGTTGTTTTTTTTAAATGGCATTTGGCTTCTCCTGTTGCTAGAGATTTTCAGATTATTGTTAGGGCTACCTAAATTGTTTGCTTCTTAAGCCAAAGGGAAAATTTTCCCAGGCTTCATCTTCTTCCACTGGCATCAGTATTGAGTGCTTTTGATAACCCCACTTTACTGTTCTTACTGTTGGCACCTTTGGATTTGCTTCAGTTTAGAGAAATACATGCATGTTTTCCTTCTGGTGGCAAAGCAGTACCTCTTGCATATATGGTTTTGGTCATGTTATTATGATAACATTGCACATCTGTCTTAGTATAATAAATAGAAATGCCATGCTTGGTTTTTGCAGTGCAGCTTAAACTGATCAAGACCAGCTTTTAGCAAAATGTAGTTTTTACAAATTCAGGGTGTAACCTCTTCCCCTGAGTACAGCATAAGGCTGTAGGAACATGAACAGTATTCAAGAACTTCATCTAGATGTGCTCACTTGTTTGCATGAACTGAAGTTAGATTGCTTTAGTTTCATCAGTGCCTTGATGTAAATTACTGAAAGATCAACTTTATCTGAGCAACTGGGGGATTGGACTAGATGAGGTTCCTTCTAATCCTATACATTCTGTGATTCTGTGAATTAATGTTTTTTTGTAAAGTGTTTTTCTCCCCCCCCTCCCCCCTTGTATAGCTTCTTTAGTCATCCCAGCTGGCAGAGGTTTTCCACATTTCACAGCAGCAGCAGAGCCGGTATGTAGCTATAGTAACATTCTATTTCATTGATGATTATTCTCAGTTATACATGACTAAGTTTGTCAGTTGTTAATAGGCTTAAAGGGATGCAATTATTAAATGCTTTCCACGTATAGATGCTTTAGGACAACATTTAAGAGAATGAAAAGAGAGCATTTCTCACAACAGTTTCATTTGATTCATTTCAGCATAGTATACTGAAGGGAGCAGGAGTCTTGCTGAGAGAATCATCAGCTGAAGAAGACCTAGAAGAGAATTAATGTTTTTAGAGTTGATGGGTTTTGAACTGCAAGCATAGCACAATTTGTTTGAGGAGGGGCTATTAATTGTCAGAGCTCAATGACTTTATTGAGTGCCTCCTTAGCTTCAGGCTAACTAGTTTGTCAAGCTGAAAAATAATATTGGGATGATGTTTATATAACATACAGGCTTCCTGATTTAAAATTTGAATCTCTTTGGATCTTCTAGTTTGCTATCTGAAAATATGTCCAGCTCTTTCAGGAGAAAAAGAAAATGTGAAGTGCGAAGTGACTTTTTAGGCCTAGATAAGGAGTTTCTCCTGTGTGGGTGGTGTGCACAGTGAGAGGGAATAAGAAAGTGTTCTGTTATACCAAAAGAGAATGTGATAACTAAGAAATAGTGAACATGGCAAGTAATTTTTCTGTGAATGCAAACACTCTTGATCTGTCTAAATCTCAGAAGTTTTAAGCAACTGCTTAGTAGAGATGATTTTGAAAAGGCTCTCAATTCACATTTTATGTGGATATGTTAGTGTGACATTTGGGGCTCTAGGAGGTAAAGCACACACTTTTTAAAATTCTTTTAAAATTCTATAGGGTGCTTCACGACTGGGTGCAACTCTTTCTTTCCCTTTGGGTATTACTTGCCCTATACGTGTACCATCTGGAGTGACACTACAGACAGCAGCTGGTAAGAATAAAGAGAAGATGTAAAATGTTACATGTGGCTGTTGAAAGATGGTCCTGAACACTGTAGGTAAAACAAATTTGAAGTATAGGTAAGCACAAGTGATATCTTCTTCTTTTATAGTTTGTGTTTGCATGGAGGAATTCATTAACTTAGTGTGTGCCAGAGCTGTGTGCATGTGCAGGGTGGTTTAACATGGGCTGCCAGGTGATATAATTTTTTTCTGTTTTGCAGCTACTCACAGATGTGTTCTTTTGTCAGCCCAGATACAAGTATCTTCTCCTCCTATATAAGAGACAATCTTCCATGTTTTAAGAAGGAGAAGAATCAAATTACTTTCTTATTAAAATAGCATCCAAGCAACTATTAACCTTTTTCCTCAGACTGTTTTCCTGAAAAACCTGCCTGTGCTGCTTGTACAAAAACGTGCTTGTACTGCTCAGGATCCGATTAGTGGAAGGCTTATTTCATTCCTAGGTTAACTCTTTCCTCAATCAGCTATTCTTTCATGAGAATTATGTCACTAGATATCTATTTCTGAAATAATTCCTAAAGTTTTGGCACCTATTGAGTGGTATTAGTGGCTCTGTGTATGTAAGCGTAAATGTGGGGAAAGAATAATTAAATTAGGAACTTAGCTGTGGCATCTTAATTCTAAGGCTAATCATAATAACTTGAAGGATTGGGTATTTGGTGTGGTTTTCATACAATGAGTAGATAGGTAAACTAGTAGTATTTTTTTCATCTTTTTGAAAAACTAAGCTAGGCAGTGTTTTTCAGAGGGGAAAAAAAGGTCCTTAAAGGAGGGAACTGTCCCTGTAGTAATGGAATAGTTTCCTTATTATCTGAAATGATCTGTAAATAAGTTGAGAACTGCATTTTTGGGGGATTATTTGTTTATTTTTTTAATCCAGTATATAATTATTGAACTTACTGCCACAGGGTATTGTGGAGGCCAAAACGTAGATGATGGTGTGGATCAAGCTTTGATTGACAAAGCCTCTACATGCTTAATTTTTAAAGGGTAAAATTGTGTTTGGGGAAAGTACTGTTTTCTAAACCTCCTGCTTCTTGTAGTTTGCCTGGATGTTTGGTATTAGTTACTAGTGGTAATAAGGCAGTGGCCTTGGATGAAACTATAGTTTAACCCACTGAAGCGTTTTTTTTATCTTTTCCCTTGTAGGGCAACTATATAAGGTAAATGTGCCTGTTATGGTTGCACAGGCCTCAGGAGATGCAAGTGTTGTACATCATTCTGTTCATCAGATATTTCAGCCCCTTGGGCACCCTTCACTTCTGAAAGCCAACATTGCCAGTGGTGCACAGGTGAATGTATCTCCTGCCCAGGCAGCTACTGAAACATCAAAACCCCAGGAGTCTGCCGTCCGACAGACCACGGTATTTCAACCAAAAACCCATGTGGAGAACTCTACCAGTACCACATTAGTCCAGCAGCCTTCTGTTAGTCAGCAGCAACTGACATCTAATGCAGCGTTGAATCAGTGTGCAGGCTCAAAGGAAAATTCCAAGCATGACAGTCATCACACAGCTGTGTTTACTTCAGAATCCTCTGAAAGATTTCCTCCTGCTGAATCCTTGGTGAATGATTCGAGCAGTGTGCTGCTGGATCTGGAGGGGCAGTTAGACATTGAACTTCAGGGCTTGGTGCAACACCCAGTGTCTGATGATATACTTGATCTGATTATCATGGGCCAAAATTTGGATGACAACACTGTCCTGAAAGATCAGGAGAGCATTGCTTCCTATGACAAGGTAAGAACTTCTCTTTTTCAGCTGATGAAAATATATCCACTGGGGGTAACTGGCTGAAACATATCTCTAAGTTGGTAGTTAGCAATGAAGCATATCTGTCAATGATGAGTAGCATCTCTGAATTATAACAGTGATAGTTACTGTAATTTTAAAGTTGAGTCTTGAGCTTGCTTTGAGTAGCAGTAGTTCACTGCTTATTTTTACATATGTATCGCAAATATTGCTGAAATACTGGGATTGAAGTCACAGAATACTGGGATTTATAGGAAAAAAAGCCTGAAAAAAGTACAATCCAGCTAGAGCTGTGTGAAAAACTTGAATGATTTCAATTACCAAGTCACTTTCCTGATCTCATCTAATTTTTTGTTTCAGAATGTTTTAAGATCAGACTAGCCTGCTGACTTTGTATTTTAGCAGTATATGTGACTGAGGCAGATTTAATAAATGCAAATTCAATTACTGTAATGACAAATGATTGTCAATAGAATGCATGTTAAGTTCCTCATTTGAATTTTGGTGGCAGGATGACGAAGACTGTCCATACTAAGTGTGAAAAGTCAAAATGAAGTGTTGATTTTGAACTAAAAAGTGTATATGGTTGTGAATTAAGTCCTGAAATAAAGGTCCTCCTAAAGGTGCAAAAAACACATGGAGGAGGCAATCAACATGGCTTCACCAGGGACAAATCATGCCTGACAACTTGGTGGCCTTCTATGATGGAGTCACATCATTGGTGGACAAAGGAAGGGCAACTGACATCATCTACCTGGACTTGTGCAAGGCATTTGACACTGTCCCGCATGACATCCTGGTCACCAAACTGGAAAAGAATGGGTTTGATGGGTGGATCACTCGCTGGATAAGGAGCTGGTTGAATGGTCGCACTCAAAGAGTTACAATCAATGACTCATTGTCCAAGTGGAAACCAGTGACGAGTGGTGTTCCTCAAGGATCAGTACTGGGACCAGTGCTATTTAACATCTTTGTAGGTGATACGGACAGTGGGATCAAGTGCACCCTCAGCAAGTTTGCAGATGACACCAAGCTGTGTGGTGCAGTTGAT
>VZTY01011453.1:174689-290536 GCA_013400935.1 Turnix velox
AGCAACTGCCCTATGAAGACAGGTTGAAGGAGTTGGGGGTGTTCAGCCTGGAGAAGACTCAGGGGGGACCTTATAGTAACTTATCGGACCTGAGGGGGTCCTACAGAAAGTCAGGGAAAGGACTTTTTAATATGATATTGGATGGGAGGACCAGAAACAATGGATGTAAATTGGAAGGGGGTAGATTTAGACTCGACATAAGAAAGAAATTCTTTACAGTGAGGGTGGTGAAACACTGGAACAGGTTGCCCAGAGAGGTTGTGGACGCCCCCTCTCTGGAGCTGTTCAAGACCAGGCTGGACAAGGCACTGAGCAGCCTGATCTAGTGGGAGGTGTCCCTGCCTATGGCAGGGGGGTTGGAACTTGATCTTTAAAGGTCCCTTCCAACCCAAACTATTAAATAATTCTCTGATAAATTGAAGCTTAAACACTTTTATTCTCCTGTGGATGATTTTTTATAAGCACTAACTTAAAGTACTGAAATATTTACTGTCTCAGCTTTTTATACCTTATTTTACACACAGCATTTTGATTGAGGGAGAGGGATGAGTTATTTTAAAAATTAAAAATACTATTTTTGAGGGCAGAGGAGTAGCTTGTTTCCTTTTTCTTGTGGTATGGTTTTTGTAGTTTCCTTTGCAATAGAAACTCTAAATGCTCACTTATCTCTTTCATATAAAGTTGCTTGAGTACAACAGTGTTTAAGGGTAAGACTATGAAAGTGTCTTTCTAGAGAGTGTCCAGAGGAAGGCTGTGAGGATGATGTTAGGGCTGTAGCACCTCTTCTATGAGGACAGGCTGAGAGTTCAGCCCGGAGAGGACAAGGCTCCAGGGAGATGTCATGGCAGCCTCCCAGTAACTGAAGGGGGGCTACAGGAAAGCTGGGGAGGGACTGTTTGCCAGGGCATGTAGTGATAGGACAAGGGACAGTGGTTTTAAACTATAGCAGGGTATGTTTAGGTTAGACATTATTCTTCACCATGAGGGAACAGCTTGCCTTAAAGAGGTAGTGGAGGCCCCATCCCTGGAGACATTCAGGGCCAGGCTTGATGAGGCTCTGAGCAACCTGAGTAGCATTCCTAGTACAGGGATGTCCCTGCTCACTGTGGGGGTGTTAGACTAGATGGCCTTTGAGGGTCCCTTCCAACCCTGTGATTCTGTATTGCTGGGCAATATTTGTCATGGATTCCATTTAAGGTTAGGTGTAAGAACAAGATTTTAAAGTATATTCAGCATTTATATGTACGCCAGGACTTGAAGCTCTCATTTTAGTATCCCAGTCTTGTTCCTTTATGAAACAAAAGTCTTAGGTTTTTTACTGAACAGTGGAAGCTACATGGTGTTAATTCACAAGCTGTCTCTGGTCTCTTTTATTCCTGTCAGCTGGAACCTACTGAGCAGATGGAATCTAATTTACGATCAGAGAAGGATATCTGCAGTGACACTGAAGGCATAATTCAGCTAGATGGTACTGGCTGTGTTTCTCCCAAGGAAGAATTACCATGTACAAAAGATAGTGAAGAGAATGAATTCATTGGCTTTATTGAATCGGAGGGTCTAAAAGCTCTGGAGGATGACGATGAAGAAGATGATGAGGAAGAATGTGACAGTATCTCGAACACAGAGTCTAGCAGCAGTGGTGGTGATAATGAAGAGTCACATATAAATATAGTTGAGGAGGTAATTTGCTTTTAAGCCATGTGAAACACATTACAGTACTATATCTGCACTGTTGAATTGTTAGACCCAGAAACAGCTCCTGGTAAGTTTAATTCAGGGAACACCTAATTAAGTTATGTACTTCTTGAGATAGGAGGTTCTGCTAAGAAGCTGCTTGAGAGCTCATTATGAGGAGCATGGGCAGATGAAAGAGTTGTTGAGAAGTCATTTGTTTATTGGATGAATTAAAACACTTAATCACCACAATTAGAGCTCCATGGTAATACGCTGGCCTTAGTGGAATGGAGTTCTGCCTTTTGTTTAAATAAATTGGATGCAAATACAGGTTTATCGGATTTAGAGAGAGAACTTCTATGTATGTGATNGCCCCATCCCTGGAGACATTCAGGGCCAGGCTTGATGAGGCTCTGAGCAACCTGAGTAGCATTCCTAGTACAGGGATGTCCCTGCTCACTGTGGGGGTGTTAGACTAGATGGCCTTTGAGGGTCCCTTCCAACCCTGTGATTCTGTATTGCTGGGCAATATTTGTCATGGATTCCATTTAAGGTTAGGTGTAAGAACAAGATTTTAAAGTATATTCAGCATTTATATGTACGCCAGGACTTGAAGCTCTCATTTTAGTATCCCAGTCTTGTTCCTTTATGAAACAAAAGTCTTAGGTTTTTTACTGAACAGTGGAAGCTACATGGTGTTAATTCACAAGCTGTCTCTGGTCTCTTTTATTCCTGTCAGCTGGAACCTACTGAGCAGATGGAATCTAATTTACGATCAGAGAAGGATATCTGCAGTGACACTGAAGGCATAATTCAGCTAGATGGTACTGGCTGTGTTTCTCCCAAGGAAGAATTACCATGTACAAAAGATAGTGAAGAGAATGAATTCATTGGCTTTATTGAATCGGAGGGTCTAAAAGCTCTGGAGGATGACGATGAAGAAGATGATGAGGAAGAATGTGACAGTATCTCGAACACAGAGTCTAGCAGCAGTGGTGGTGATAATGAAGAGTCACATATAAATATAGTTGAGGAGGTAATTTGCTTTTAAGCCATGTGAAACACATTACAGTACTATATCTGCACTGTTGAATTGTTAGACCCAGAAACAGCTCCTGGTAAGTTTAATTCAGGGAACACCTAATTAAGTTATGTACTTCTTGAGATAGGAGGTTCTGCTAAGAAGCTGCTTGAGAGCTCATTATGAGGAGCATGGGCAGATGAAAGAGTTGTTGAGAAGTCATTTGTTTATTGGATGAATTAAAACACTTAATCACCACAATTAGAGCTCCATGGTAATACGCTGGCCTTAGTGGAATGGAGTTCTGCCTTTTGTTTAAATAAATTGGATGCAAATACAGGTTTATCGGATTTAGAGAGAGAACTTCTATGTATGTGATACCAGTATGTATGTTTCCCAGTGAAAGACTTTTTTTAAAGATGTGCAGTTTCGTGTCCTGGAGATTCACAAGAGAATCAACTCATAGCATCTGGATTTCTAATAAATACCAGTTAATTAGTTACTGAGTCAGCTTTGGCAATTAGCAATCCTGTGTATTTGTTTGGTGTGGTTTTGGTTTTTTGAGAATGTTAGGTGGTGTGAAGTGCTTGTAAGTAAGCTTTATGCATCATGGTCTTCATAGCATCTAGATATTGATTTTTGCAGTGTTAACCTTTATCGCTCTAGGTATGGTTAATGGCAAGTATATTCAGTGCTGTTCTGAAAGATGTACAAATCATTTTTTAATCTCTAGGACCCCTTAAATTCTGGCGATGATGTCAGCGAACAGGACATTCCAGATTTGTTTGATACCGACAATGTGATAGTTTGTCAATATGACAAGGTACAGTCTATAGTTTTTTCATCTTTTTTCCTGAATCTTTCCAAATGATATCTTCAGAAAATCCATTTCTGTTCTATTATCTCTGTCTTTTAAAGAAAATCTAGTGCTCTAATTGTCGAGTGTTTAAATTACATGCTTAAGTGGCATTAGTCTGAAGATTCACCTGCTGTTTTCTGAAATGGGGGTATCAGTGGATTCATAATGGCCTATTAAAGGAAAAAGAATCAAATATTGTGAAACAAAGATTATAAAGCTACAAAAGCTTATGCATTTCCTTTTTTTTTTTTTTAAGCAATGCTAACAGCTCCATGGATGCATGTATGCTTTTTCAGCCATGAGTTCAAGGTTTTGACCTGGGTAACAGAAAAAGGAGTGTGTACTCTTTTGGGGTTTTTTTTGTTTTTTTTTTTTTTCTCTGAAGTCTTACTGAGAGATCCTCTGAGTAAGGATTCTGTTGGGTCTAAACCACCTAGACAAGATTTTAGGCCTGTTTTGCCCTTACATCACTTTTATGTTGAAAATACAACCATATTTTGAACTCCTGAAGATCAAATTAAGTATTTCTAATCCTGATATGGTTTTGGACCCTTGTCAACTTTCAAACTACTGACATACAAAACAAAATGTCTGCTTTATTTTGGAACACATATGGAAAAATTTGTCTGTAGTATACTTAATGTGTGTTGGCTTTTATTCTTTCCAAAGTGACTAGGGATAATCTTTTGTGTATGTTCAACTAGGCCTGCCTTAATGGTGTCTGTGTTTTAAAAAACAGCTTTTAAGAAAATTGTCAATAGTAAAGTGAGACATATTGAGTGTTTCTGAAATGGATTTTTTTTTTTTTTTGGAAATGCAGTTATAGGGGTGTGTGTAGAAAGTGCATCTGAAACTGAAACATGTTTATATTGTATTGAAAAGGTGCACAGTTTTGAAGCTTTGTAACTCAGTTTGGTGTTACAAATGCACTAAGTAGTGGTTATTGTTATCTGCAGAAAGTCTTGTCTACAATAAGCTGAAAAATTGAGTTTTGAAAAACTGATATGAAGTTCAGCATTAGACATGTCCATAGGAAACTTAAGATCAGGTATTATTAGTAACAGTTATAGGAGCGGAGGGAAGATGTTGATAACTTTCCTATATAAGTTTAATAAAACATGGAGACCTAGTACAAAGCAGATGGAAACTACTATCCATTAAATTATTGTGTCATGTATAGAAGCATGCTGTTGGCAAAGTTACAGTCTCGTTTCTTTTGAGATATTCCTCCTTTCTGGATTTCAAAATAGACTGATGCTTAAAATACGAGATACTTTCTAAAATTATTTCTTTTTATAATATTAGAAAAAAGCTTTCTGCAGGCCTTTAAAAATAACCAGAATATGCAAATTACTTCTTACTGTTTTGTGTGGCAGCATTTGCTTTTGAGACTTATCCTGATGTTTCTCTGTACATAATATTGCTTTACAGTGCATATGGGAGAAGAAAACCATTGCATTTTACTTAAGCCAAGATGTAGTACATTTTGAGACTGACACTCTAATGAAATTGCTCTGTTATTGTCTTGTTTTTCTGACAGTGTTGAGATATCATACAGCTATGTTGTGCCTTTTTTCTTAAGGAGGAGCCTGGAGGCTATATGTTTTTACTAGAATTCAGGAGATTGTTCCATCTCAAGGGAATAGGGAATTTATTATAAAAAATGGAATATTTGCGGTGTGCTTAGTGGTGATGGTTTTTCAGGCTGTCAGGATTTTAAAAGAAAAACAAGCTGTGCTTAAAACATTTCTATTAAAAAATTAATGGTCTAATATATTTTTTTGTTGGGGCGCATCAATTTGCTTGTTCATCAGATACTTCGAAATAAGAACAAATGGAAGTTCTACTTAAAAGGTGGAATGATGTGCTTTGAAGGTAAAGACCATGTTTTTGCAAAAGCTATTGGAGATGCCGAGTGGTGAAACCTCACTGAAGTAGGTACTGTAAGACTGAGACATTATTCCCTTATGAACAGTTTGTGAAACAACTAGACTTTCTATTGTTTTGCCATAAAAAAAATACCCGAACCAACAAAGCTGTGATAAAAATATGCAAAATCGTTATTGTTAATACATGCAGACAGCAACACTGTATTGTTAGCTACTCAACTGTCCTTGCTCCGATTATCTTATTACTTTTCTAGCCAAGAAACATAATTGAGATGAATAGGTTTAAGGACTGAAATGTTGAATCTGTAATTCAAGTGTGTCATGGAATTCTGAGTAACTGTATTTTAAGTAAATTTTGGTTCTATTAATTTTCTTTCTGCTTTTTAAAATAAGAGCTAAAGCATGACTTGAAATACAAAACTACAGAGTTGTTGGTGATACTATTTATTTCTTTTCAAAGGCTGTCCAGTTTGAAAAAGGGAGGGGGAGAAAAAAAGAGAGGAGGAGAAACATCTGTACAAGTCCAGCACCTGTGGCTATTTTAGCTGCATGCTTTCTCATGTTTGCTTTTGGCCTGCCTTTGCTGCCTTTTTTTTTTGGTTTGGTTTTTTTGTTTGTTGTTGTTGTTCTGTGGATTTTTGACTTTCACTTAGAGGCAGGAACTTTAAATGTAAGTCAGGAAATGTAGGTGGAAGACCCTTGAGCTCTCACTGTAGGAGAATTTTTGTTTATTCTGTACTCTCTACTGAGATGCAATGAACAGTGTGATTTATCATTAAAATTTGATTTATTTTCACTGTCAATGCAATGTCATTTAAGATTGCCTCTGTACATACCCACCTCATTCTAGGATTACAGACCAGTAAGCTGTGAATGATACAAATAGTGCATAATAATAAAATGTCATCTCATGTACATTTCTAGCAGTGTTGTTTTTGTGTTCCCTAAATAAGCTTTGCTTATTCTCTAAGCTTTGCTTAGAGAACTGTGTACAAGCCATACATGTGACAGTAGCTCAGCCAGCCATGAGAGCTGCATTCTTGACAGTCCTCAGAGTTAGTTGGTTTATTTTATTTTATTTTATTTTATTTTTTATATTTTATTTTATTTTATTAATTGATTCCTCTTGAAACAGAGGTAAGAAACAAGTTCTGTGCCCATAGCACTAGTCCTTCAGAGCCAATGCTTCTCCCTGGCTAGCTCCTTTACCTTCTAAGGCAATACTGGAAACTAAATGGTAAATCTTCAGCCAGTCTGACTAGGTACAGGATAATCCTGCTAGAAGGGGTTCACACAAGGGTATGGTACCCCTTCCTTCTGCCTTTCTACATCTGCTGACAATAAGACATTATGAGATGTTTTAGTTATCTTTGCTCCCTGGGAGGACACCCAAGCCTTAAGAAGAGAAGGAAAATAAAGGGAGGAGTTGGAGAGAAGGAATATCTACAAGAAATGGGGAGGAAGGAAAGCTAAATCTTATTCATTGTGGTACAGACCATTGTACTGATGGCATAAGCTGTAGAAATGCTTTTTTTTCTTTATTATTGTGACAGATTTGCTGTTGTCCAGTATCAAAGACGGGATACTGAACTAGGTCTAACCTGATTGTGACATTCATTTTGTCTTTTATAGATACTGTTGCTGGAATGTGAAGAATAGTGTATTCAAAGAGAGCTAAAATATTACAGTGCATGATTTCTTTTTACCTCATTCAGCTGACTGGGAGCAGCACTGATGCTACACTTCAGACCCATAAATGCACAGGAAATGTAGCTCTTGCCACATGATAGATGCTTTTAGATTTCATCGCACTCTCACAGCCTCCAAGGGGTTCATGCTCCATAAATGTGTACATTATGAACTGTGGGACCATCTTCCATCAGCATAGTGAGATTTCAGTAAGAAATGGAAACAGAGGTAGTGCAGCATAGGGATCTGTGGGACATGACTGGATGTGCATCATTCACCAAGCACCATGCCGTCTCTGAATAGGTCTTTTGAGAACAGGATCTGTTAGTTCTAGTCACTGTAAAATGAAGTGGCTGAAGAGTACCTATTTCTTTAAAATGGGCAGCTTTTTCCACCCTGTGTTGTTAAATACTGCTTCTATATGAAGGTGGGGAGTCAGAGCTTTGAACATCTTTGATTTCCCCTGTCATCATGGAATTACAGGATGATTTGGGCTGGAAGAGACCTTAAAGCTGTTCTTGTTTTGTACCCCTGCTGTGGGCAGGGACACTTTCATAGAATCATATGGGTTGGAAGGGCCCTCAAAGATCATCCAACCCCCCTGCCATGGCCAGGGACACCTCCCACTAGACCAGGTTGCTCAGTGCTTTGTCCAGCCTGGCCTCAAACACCTCCAGGGAGGGGGCATCCACAGCCTCTCTGGGCAACCTGTTCCAGTGTCTCACCACCCTTACAGTAAGGAACTTCTTCCTTATATCCAGCTGAAGTCTACCCTCTTCCAATTTGCATCCATTACTCCCTGTCCTGCCATCATTTACCCTATTAAAAAGGCCTACCTATGCCCCCTTCAGGTATTGATAAGCTATTCTGAGGTTCCCCCTGGGCCTTCTCCAGGTTGAACAACCCCAACTCCTTCAGCCTGTCCTCATAAGGGAGGTGCTCCAGCCCTCTGATCATCTTTGTGGCCCTCCTTTCCACAAGTCTGGGATACTCCCAGCTCCCAGGTTATCCCAGGCTATTGCCTCCATCCCTATCCCTTTTCAGACCTTGTTCCTCTGTGAATGGGTGCTGAGATAGAGGTGCTAGAGTAGCAGTTCTTCCCCTTGTATGTATCTCTTCTCATCTTCATAATCATATCATCATAGTATGGTTTAGGTTGCAAGGAATTAAAGATCATCAAGTTCCAACTCCCTTGCCATGGGCAGGGACTGCTCCCACTGCATACCTTCTACCTGTTAGACTGATCTGCCTGTTTATTACATTATTGAAAGACTTCTTGCGCTTTGTTTTTCAAATTTTTATGACAGCTTGCCGTGACTTCTGTGCATTTCAAGTGGCAGACTGGGTCTACAGATTACATATCCAGAATTGGAAGAATTTTTTAACACTGGCCTCTTCTCAAGCTTCTTAAGAAGACTTATGGTTTGGCATTAATGATATTTTTTATCCTTTTTTGCTTTTCACAAATCATGGATGCTATCAGCAATTGATTATTTGCCATCCTTCCCTCTTGAAGTTTTGCTGGCAATACATGCAGCTCACTTACTCCCAGTCAAAGTATGAAAAGGGATGCTGAAGATGGCTAAGCTATGCCATCAGACATCCCCTGGATTTTAATTTAGTTGAATTTTCTTATCCAGTGCCTTCTTGATAGGAAGTAACCTTGATATAGGGTCCATCTAGTGCCTTCCTGAGCTACTGAATATAAAAGCTATAGGGATTAGAGTAAGGTTTTGCTCTAGCTATCTCAACACTTCCCGTATTTGAGAAGATAGCTACTGACTTCATGATGTTGCAGATTGTCTGACTCCCTCCAAACTACACTGCAGATACTCCTTGCAAGTGTTTGCAATGATTTCCTAGTCAAGAGCTGTGGACTCATGCAGAAGAACTGACTCTCTTTCTCTCCTATCTAAGCACACAAGAACTGTTCTACATTGTGTTTACAGTGTTCTTGAATGAACATTGTCAAAGACTAAGAGATTTGGATAAGACATTTACAACAGCAAATGCCTGAAGTGAGGATTTTTTTTTATGCTGGAAAAAAATGTTGCTTATTAAAAGATAAGCTCAGGAGTTAGTTAATTACTGTTCCTTCTGACTTGAGCAGTAATCAGATCAGAATGCTTTTGATCTAAATAGCTTACCCTGTTAATGCTTTTCAATAGCTGCTACTTAAAGTTCAGCAAGCACATTGCTGCAGATGTGATGGGAAGAGATGTGTGATATCAGTTATAGCCATAGAAGATAGTTCAGTAAATGTCTGTTTAAAACTTGACACCAGAAAGCAGGTAAGTTTACCAAAAATAATGAGATGGAAAAACAAGCATAATTTATATAAAAAGTTTTGGCATGAATCTTTATCAGAGAGGTGCTTTTATTTGCTCAGTTTTGTGTGTAGAAAAGTTTGAAGTATGTAACATACTTTTGTGGTTCATGGTTTTGTGTTTGTGGGTTTTTTTTAGTTTTTAGTTATTTGTGGATATTTAAAAATAATAGCTAGTTTGGAAGAGGCTTTTCAGATCATTGAGTTCAACCATTGTAATTTTTTAAAATGCAGTCATTTTCTAAATGGTCGCTTCCATTCAACTTTCAGCTGGTACAAAATTAGTAAAGCACACAGTTCTCACACTTCTTTGCTTTTATCTACACAGCATTGTAAGGCAGGCACTAGCAGCTGTTGCTACTGCTAGCTTGTTTCTCTTGTGTGTAGTTTCCTTGTAATGTTACGTTGTAGGTGGACAGGAAGGATGTGCATTGCGAACTTGTCCAGTTGAGACATAAGTAAATAAATTATTGGCTGCTCAAGATATTGCAATATTATTAGTAGAGGACTCTTTCACAAGCAGTCTGAAGAAATGAGTCTAGAAAAATCAGTGTAGTGACAGGAGAAGAATATCCTATAGTAGTCTCATTTGCTCTTCGCTAAAGCTTAGGGGCTGAGGTTTATAAAGAGGTGCAACATAAAGAATTTTTACTGATGGCTGAACAGTTTTGACAGTCTCCTGGTTTTTATCCTGCTTTGTTCTCCATGTATATGGAAACTGCTCCCAAGTACAGCTATGCTGAGCTGTTATACTGACTGAAGTCATGGCATTAAGCTAAAGGTAAGAGAGGGTGAGAGATGTTGTTTCTAATTAAGACAATTATGTGCTAATGATAAACCAATCACTAGTACAAATAATGACTTTAATTAATGTGAAGCAGATTTAATTTGCAGTGCAGTGTTTTGACAACAAGAGCATGTGCTTTGGAATGCTTATTTTTACTATTGCTGTCACAGGCTTGAAAGCAAAGGACTTGGTTGAGAAGGAAAATGTAAGAAGTTTAAAGTGGTTGCAGTAATAACGTTTTCTTCTGCATCAGAATCTGCTTTCAGGAGCCATCAATAACCATTAGGCTGTGACTGTTCTGAGTAAGCACACATCTTACACGGTTGCACTGCTCTGCTGACTTCAGGGGAGGGATCTGTCTTCAGATACCATGGGTACCTGAATGAATTCTACAGAATGGGACTGAAGGTGCTAAAACCTTGACTATAATCCCAAATGAAAAGCATTTGCTTTACCTTCTGTGAACCACAAACTGCTATGTGTAGTTTCCATGTAAGTACTCATGCATTCCTCCTATCAGAAGCAATTTAGCCAACCTGTGAAGAATAAGCAACCTTAGGAGCCCGGATCTACAGCCTGCAGGTTTGAAGAGCCCTAATCTACAGCCTACAGCTTTTGCATCTGCTTGTACTCACAAGACTGGAAACTTCACAACAACTAAGCCTCTCCCTTTCAGATCACCAGGAAGTGCAGAACATGGATGACCTCCTTAAGACATACCTGGAGTGGATTCACCCAGGGATCCTGCCTGGCATTTGCTGCAGTCTGCAGCCTCTCACCCAGTATAGATTCTTTGACCTGTGTGCTCTTGGTAAGAACTTAAGCATCTGAATTTCCAACCTCAGCACAGTATGATGTTGGCTCATAGCAAGTAAACTGTACAAGGGTGACAGGGTAAATATACTGCAGTAGCAAAAGAATGCTCAATTCTTACTTAAATTTGGAACAAGAGCCAGAAATCTCAATCTCCTTAGCATTAGGTGATGCATAGTAGAAAAGACATTTTTTCCAGGAAAACACTGTCATTAAAAAGTAACTACCCTGCTTCATTAGCTGGGAATAGAGTTGGACTGTGCATACTGAGGTATCCCCAGTGCATCCCAATCCCAGTGGCTCTAGTGATGCTGCGGAGAGGGCAGATGAAAAAAGTTCATGAGATTGTCCTTTGAAAGAAAACAAAGCAGTGCAAATTTGCCTGTTCAGGCAGCAGCTATCCTGCTGATGAGAGGGAGCCTTTGCACCTTATGTGGTCTGTGTGTGTGCATGTACAATATGCAAAATATACTTCTGTGTGAAGCAGGTGGGGTTACAGCTATTGCATCTTTTGTGATTTCCAGATCATACATGATTGTGTATGGTTTAATTTTAAGTGAATTGCCTACCAGCTCAGACTGAGATATCATGTAATCTTTGAAATTGTTAGTTACAAAGGTTCAGCAGGTCAACTTTTCTCCCTTGTGACATCTTTACAACCTGCCACTGGAATGCTGCTCCTTAATTGGGTACGGGTGGCTGTGTAATGGGAAGTTGGTCAAAGGACTGGAGCAACTGCCCTACAAAGGCTGAAGGAGTTGGGGTTGTTCAGCCTGGAGAAGGCTCGGGGGGGACCTTATAGTAACATACAGTAACCCCCTGAGGGGGTCCTACAGAAAGGCAGGGGAAGGACTTTTTAATAAGATATCTGATGGGAGGACCAGAAGCAATGGATGTAAATTGGAAGGGGATAGATTTAGCTTGACTTAAGAAAGAAATTCTTTACAGTGAGGGTGGTGAAACACTGTAACAGGTTGCCCAGAGAGGTTGTGGATGCCCCCTCTCTGGAGGTGTTCAAGACCAGGGTGGACATGGCACTGAGCAGCCTGATCTAGTGGGAGGTGTCCCTGCCTATGGCAGGGGGGGTGTAACTCGATGATCTTTAAGGTCCCTTCCAACCCAAACTATTCTGTTGATGAAATGGAGTCATCTAGATTAGTGCCTCTTTCTTTAACATAACTATACAACTGACCAGAATGGAAAAAGAAGGCATGGAAGGCAGCAGACAGTATTTAAAAACCCTGGGGAAGCAGATCTGGGGAAAAAGGAGACAGGCTGCAGTACCTGCTAACTTCAAGAGCACCTTGAGTCCTCTTGGATTCCCCTGGTTCCCCCCAAAGAGGAGTTTTACTTAGTGGTCACCTTCCATGCCTACCATTACAAAAAGAAAATATCACTTCGCATGTCAGAAGAGTTACGCTGCATAAGAATTGTAGATAGATATTTTTATTTCTTGTGAAATGTTTGAGACACTATAAAATGATCCCTAGTCATTAGAATAATTACAGCTGGCCTTGCAAAGTGTGGTGCCTTTTGGTTCGCCAGTTCAGTTTTCTTTGCAGGACACCTTGTCTCGTGCTGCAGGGTACGGCTTCTCTAACGCCGACAAGAGCAGCAGCGATTGTGAGGCTTTGCCAGGGCCTGGGGCTGAGCTGCCATTCTTGCCATTGGAATTATATGCAGAGAAATAGTTCATCCTGTAAAGCTCTGCTCGGCTTTTGCAGCAGCCAAGCTTGCTCATCAGCAGAAAGAAATCCCTTCGGAACGCTTTGGTGAAAATGGCATAGAGAAATGGGTTGGCACAGGAGTTGACAGGGTAGAACAAAACCAACAAGATCTTGGAGTTTGTCACTGTGATGAGAGGTACTTTAAAGGCAGCGGATATGGCAAAAAAGGAGATGGGAGCCATGCAGGTAAAATCCGTAAAGATCAGTATGGCCATTCTCTTGGCAATCTTAGTATCTTTATTGGCAGCTACCAGCTCCGGGTTCTGAACAGCTATGTAAATCTTAATGTAGCAAGCACAAATGACAATGAAGGCAACAACGTTAAGCACCAAAATCAGCAGGATGTAGGCTTGGGAAAGACCCGTTTCAATATCCATGGGTAAACAGATACTGACCTTCATGTAGCTGCTGACCCCTAGGAGAGGCAGCACAGCAATCAAAATGGAGAACGTCCAGCCCCCGAGCATGATAGGCACGGCATGCCTCAGGCGTAGCTTTCGGTCCAGCTGCATGGCGTAGGTGATGGTGTGCCACCTCTCGATGGTAATCACGGTGAGTGTGTACACTGAGAGCTCACTGGCAAACACGGTGAAAAAGCCAGCGGTGCTGCAGCCGCTGCCCGTTTGCCAGTCTATGGCGTGGTTGTAGTACTGCCCACTGGTCTGGGCATCGACGGAAGCAATGAGCAGGAGGTAGAGTCCCATGCAGAAGTCGGCAAAGGAGAGGTTGCACATGAGGAAGCGAGGGACAGTCAGTTTGTAATGGCTAGTTATGAGGACAAGGAGTACGATGAAATTGCCAGCAATGGCAAGGATGTTGATAAACCAGATCAGGACTCGGAGAAAGCTGTATCCCAGGATGTCCTCACAGGGATTAAATGCATCTGGTTCTGGAGTGCAGGTGAGTATTTTCGGCTGGCAAAAGTCATACTCAAAGTCAAAGCCCATCATTTCACTCTCATCAAAAAAGGGTGAGTAGCTGTAAGGAGAAATTTCTTCATCTGTTCCAAACATGTACGTGTTCTTTTCTGCTGACCACAGTGATGCATTGTAAGAGTCATCTCTGTAACTATTAAAAAAAACACCAAGCAACCATCACCAAAGAGAAGTGAACTCTCTCCTGCTCTTTTAGAGAATACAATAGATAACCATTGTTTTAAAGCGATTATTACCCAGATGTGTTTCTACAGAACATTTATGTATGGTGAAGCCTTGTAAGGATGCCTTTTATTTGGGTAGCAGCCATGGAAAGCAGCAGAGGTAGTAATTGCATCCACAGAAATGGTTTCCTGTACAATTTACATATTTGTAGGTACTTCATTGCTTAGTAAGTGAGCCTTCTTCCTTATGCTGCCACTAGACTGCAGTTCAGACTGTGGTAACACTTGATAGATTTTAGGTTTGATGCAGATAGGTTTATTGGACAATTATAGAACCCAAACTGAAATAAACTAAGGATTTTAGCTGTACACCCTTAGCTCCCTTAAGAAACACGCTTATCAGACAAAATACTGAGACTTTATATGGCTTGGGAAGTGCTGAGGAATTTGATGGTTGCAGTATTAGAAAGTGAGGAGTGTTAACTAGGTGATGTCAATGGTTAGGAATATATTGTTTAACTGGATTCAGTACCTAATTGTAAATATTTCTGGACATTTAAATAGATCTGCCTCATCTCCAGGTTGTCAATAGTATGGGGATAAGCCTACCAAAGAAGAAACATTTTAAAAACAAGCTCTGTTCCTTCTGATTCCCTGTCAGAACAGGTACGTATTGCACAACTATCCAGTTATCCAGATGTGTTTGTTTGGGAAAAACAGCTTGCAGTGTGCAACCTGGAAAGCATCTCTTTTGAAGACAACTTTTCAGAAAACTGTCAGCTTCCACAGCTATTGAAGAATGTACATTAAACTATTTTTCTGTAGCAGTCTTAACTTAGCAAATGAAGCTGAGCTGCTTTTCAGCTATTCTCTTGGGAGAAATAACTTCCTACTTTTGCTATCCTAACTCTTCTTTCCTTCCATTAAAAACTGACCAGTATCTTGCTATTACTTGCCTAGGTTAAATTGGAAGAGCAAGGAGTATGTTTGATTCTATTTATTAATAAAAAACTACTGTGAATTTCTGAGAGGCTATGTAAACATGCTTATTTCTGCTGTGGTCCCCAAACTTTTCAACTTGCAGCCTTCCACCCTGTGAACCTTTCTTCTATTTGCTTAATACGATGTCTGCTCCAAGAATTGCCAAGATTGGGATTTACAAAGCAAAAAGCTTTAGTATCCCAGGGACTAGTCATACTATTTAATGCACAGTAGGAGTGCAACAGATGCTAATCTGATGCAGAGGGATTATTCTGTGTAGGCACTAGTGACTTGTTTGATCATATTCTTCACTGGAGTCATTCACTTGCCTTTATAACGTGACATAATGCTCTATGATTACTTTCTTGCTTCACCTTGCTTCTCTCTGTGGCCACCCCTGATAGAAGCAATACATTCTTGGTCTTGTTGACTGCCTGGATTTTGCCTTTTTGTAGTCCTGAGTTGCTTCAGTTTTGCAGTTAGGAGTGGACAGGACTGAGCAAGGGAAGCAATTGAAGATGCTGCAGTTAGGCAACAAATGGGAAGCAGTGACAAGAGAAGGAAGCTGCTGATTTACAAAAGGCCGAATAAAATCTAATAGCAAATGTAGAAATCCTTGCTGCCCAGCAAGTGAGATAATCTCCAAGGAAGTCAGTGGATCAGTTGCATTTCAGCACTTGGAATTTTGTAACCATAACCTTGTGTTTTTCTAAACTTTATATTCCTCTGACCTCATGCCAGGGCTGATGAGAAGTCCCAAGATCATGTACTTAGCTGAAGAAGGATGGATATTAGCAAATTCTTAAACATTTGTGTCATCCAGCACAGCCAGCACAACACTTTTGATATTAACCTTTCTCATTATCCCACTGAACACTGTCAGACAGAACTGTGATGACATGAAACGTCACATTTGGAAGAGATAAACCAATTGCATGAGGTCATCAAAATTCTAACTCAAGGACTCTATTTCAGCCACTGAAACATACTGACATACGGCCTTCTATTTGTCCTCTCTATAAACAAAAAAATATTATTAGTAGAAACTCTTTAAGTCACACAATGATCACACTGCAATTATATTGGGGCATGAAATATCTCCATTAAATTTCTTAAATATTTAATCACTCTTTTGGAAATCTTCCAAAAATTGAGAAGAGAAAGTGGAATCAGTAAACCTTATAAGATTATGTTTTTCTTCCTTCCATTTGAACATCAAAATCACAAATTTTGTTTTAATGACAATAAAATTACTACTGTGTAGCTTGGGAGTTGACTGGATCACAAAAGAAATGCTGGTCTAGAAAAAAAAAGTGAACAACAAGAGGGGAAGGTCTTTATTTTGCTACTTCCAGTATGCAGAGAAGTACTTACAATATTTCATTATTTGTTCTCCTCATGGTGCTTTCACACTCTTTGGAAAAGTTGCCAAAAATGGAAAGCCAGGAATTTTTTCTGAAATAAGGAAAGTTGAATATCAGTCTGGATTTTGGAAAAATTCTCATCTTTTCTGCAAATGGCATTTATGGGTGTGTAATGTAAGCTAGAGTTGGTCTCACAACCATGTAAACATTCCTGTAGACCTCTGGAAGCAGGGAGGAGAAGGCTTCAAATACTGTGACTCCTCATGAGTGGTATAAGGATGGTCTTTCAGCTCCATTGTAAACAATGTTTTTTTTTTTAATAGCTAATAACTTAGTCTGGGATTAAAAGGCACATTTTTATATAAGAAATACTATATTGAAGTGGAACAGGTTCTCCACCAGTACAAATTATATCAGTTGTTCTGACTTTTAGAGCAGTGAATGCAAACAAATGCTGGAAAGCTGGCCTGATGCCCTTTAAAAATTAGGAGCTGGAGGTATATTTTACGTGCTGGAAACAAAGTAATTTGAAAAGCACAGGTTGAAAGATGACATATTTAGCAGAAATCTCAGGGTTTGAGACATTAAATTATGGGCCAGGTACTCTACTAGTATGAACTGAAATGGCTCTGTCTGACCTTGTTGCTGTGACAGTAGAAATAGCTGGCAAAAGCACTAAGCTCTTTTGTGTATTAAGAGAATCAGACACCCGGAAGCTTGTAGAAAGATTTATGTATAATGACATAATTAAGGTACCATTCTAAGCTCCTGTGTGATGCTTATAAATAATGGGATTGCAAGAGAAGTTGTTTTTTCTTGTAACTTTTTGAAGATGTGGTATAATGTGCTTTCCATCGCCCTCACCTCATTCTTGCCAGTGGAAAAATGTTCAGGGAAATGAACACTACCTTCCATCTCACTTGGATGGTTCAGGGGACGAGGACACTGTACCAGTAAGCCAGAAATATAAAGAATATGTGGTGTGGGGGCTTTCTTTGCCTAATGACTGTGATGCTGACTGAAATGAAATTGCTTGCCAGGTCAGATGTATGTAAGATTTTATCACCATATCTCACTGATCAGAGAGTGCAGTCCATAGATCCTAAGGAAGGGGATACAGGGCAGAGGTAGTAAAAATTGGGTGGGATACCTCCAGGGATGATAAATTAAATAAAAATTACCTTCATCAGAATGATTAAAACATTTTTGTGTTGTTTGGTTGGTTTTGGCCCACATTTGTTTCTGCATTTGGGACTTGATCTGGGACCGAATTAGAGTTTGACAGCAATGGAAATTATAGGCTCTTTACACTTGAAGATGCAGGAACTACTAAGTAAAATGAGGTAGGCAGAGAGAGCATAGCATAACCCCTAATTTTACCCTAAAGCACTGGATTCTATTCCTGCCTTTGCAATACAGGCCTTATGTGATGATATGGAGATCATACAGATCAGGCTTCCCACAAGTGATTGCTCAGTACATCTTTCTGTAACCTTCATTTGAGACAGTGGAGAAGTATGGTGTCCTTACATTTTCAACTCGACTCATTTGGAGTTGCTTTGGTTGCCTAAAGCGAACAGAGAGTTGAATTCTTTGAAAGAAGAGTGCTGGAAAAATAGCTCCAGTTGTCTCAGAGCAGTTGCCCCGAATTAGCAGGTGCAAAGTTTTCTGCACCACAGTTCCCAGTTCTAGGGAGAACAATACTGACTACTGTTACCTGAAAGGACTGGAACTAAGCTAAGTAACATCTTTCCATAGGCTTGTGTCAGGTCTTAGCTTCAACTTTTGAAAGCCTGCCTTTTCTACAATGTCAGCGTGCAACCTACATTAAATAAGCTACATCGCAAAAGGCTACAGGGGATTCTTTTTCCTTTTTTTCTTTTAAAGAGCAACGTGCTATTGATGGAGGTATACTTTCCACATGCCAGCAGGCTGTTCTTTTGAGATACCAAAAAATATATATAGCTTTAAGTAAACTTAGAATAATGTTCCTGCTGGCAGAGCCCAGGCACAGGATGAGATCCGTTTATGTTGAAAATAAATGGTAATAGTTTTTGTGGCTTTAGGAAAGATCTGTTGCTTTTTGCAAGATCTTGCTATATACCCCAGCTTCCTTGGAACCACAATAAGGATAATCAAAGCTCATGTGCTGAATAAAGCAGAATTGCTGTTTTGGAACTTCTGAAGTACTGCAATACACTAATGTGCTATTCAGACTTACTTTTCTGTCCTTAGATTTCGAAAAGCACAGCAGTGGCTGGGATATGTTAGCACAGCTTCCAGAAGACTGCTGAATTTATCCAGAGGTGGCAGCCTCTTTAATGAGTAAGATGACGTTGCATTTAACACTTGAATAGCTTCAAGCCCATAACTAGGCAGGGATTCCAGTGCTGTTGAAGAAATATCCCTGCCAAAAAAGAGAAAGTGTTATCTTTTCAAATGTATAAAAATACCACCAAAGTGTGACAATAAGCAACAGCCATAAGTTTTCTTCAGAGAGCTCTAAGTCTGCAAAGCCACTGCAGCACATGACAACAAGCTCAGAAATGTTGTCTGAAACTACAGAGCAGTGGCATAAGAGAATCCACATAGCCCTGGAGACCCAGTGTGGCAAGAAGCATGCTTTGTCCTGGAGAAATCAAAACCCACCATGCCAGAGGGTGTGCCCTGACCTCTCCATTTGAAAGGCATCACGCATGGAGCAAGTGATGGATCAGGGAAAGAGAGGAAGTGGGTTAACATGACTCTCCAGTCATCTTAAGAGGTAGGACACCCTCCTGGCTCTCTTCTTGGCCAGGAATCTTTTAATTAATTGTTACTAATTGAAACACAGGAAAAAGTCCATCATTCTTGGCAAAAATAACTTGAGCAGTCTATCTAAGACAAACTTTGAGGGGGCTGTTTGTGTAGGGAAAGGCCATTGCCACAACCAAAGATTTTCAGAGTGATGCTATTAAACAAGGGGATAAAAGGGCCGCAGTTGTGAAAGTAGTATTAATACTGCCATGTACTGCAAAGCACCAATAAAAGGAACAAAATGGCATGTGAGGCACAGTGCTATTTACTGAGACACTCATTGTGCTTTACTGCATAGCGTTACAGCCAGTGCAGTCCTGCAGTAACTGTTTGATTAATGAAAGCATGATGATGATAATAATGTGTTTTATTCAGCACAGGCTTATAGCATGCAATCAGGCAGTTTATTTTTATAACAAAATTATAAATAATATATTGTACCAAACACTGTCATCTTACCAAAAGACAAGTTACTTGCTAATGGCAGAATATAAGGTTCAGGGGTATGACTAGGAGGATCTGACACAAAGCAGAGGCTGATGCCTCTGCTTAGGACTGACGGGCATTTGTCATGGTGCAAACCGAGCTTTCTGCTCTGTGATTTTACAGCATCCTATTCATATGTCTCCTCACAGACTCAGAGCCTGTCTCAGCCCATGTAGCACAGGACAGTTTCCATGGGACACCAATAAACTCAGATGGGTACTTACAGCACGTCTGGCCCTGTGGCCCCTCTCAGGGCATCATTGTGGATCCACCTGAGGTTCTTATTGTCCTTTAGGATTCTGTGGAATGAAACATTAGCTGTTTACATATTTATTTTAAAGTAATCCTTTTCTTTCCATTTCTTCTTCCTCTCTATTTCCTCTCCATCCTCTCTCCCACCACAGTGTTGCAATATGTGGCTCTTACTTCTCTTGGAACCTTTTGCAGTCTGGTATCATTAGACCAGACTTAATACTGACCATCACCCACACTTAATACTGATAATTCTGGATTTCTTCTGACTCAAACCAGGACGAATCAGTCTGGTTTCTTTACCACAGTAGCAGCATATAAAAACGAAACAGAAGTTTTGTCCAAATCAAGAGGCTTGTCCCAGAGAGTGTGAGAGGGATTTAAAAATAAGTGAACGTTTCTAGATGCAAAATGTAGGTTCCTCAGTTTGAGCTATAGTTTTAAGCTTTCCCCTATTGCTGCTAAGTTTAAGAATTTATTTAATTTTATTAAAAATTATGAGTTTTTATCAAGAAAACAGCAGCATTCTAAAGGATGGTGTTTCAGGAAAAGTGGTAAGTGCTGCAGTATTACTGAGTTGCAACAACAGTGACACACACAGTTTTTTAATGGGTATCAGTAATGGGTATCAGCCAGTTAAGCTGAAGGAAGAGTCTTTCATTGTATTTGACCTATTATTTACTGTTTTACAAAAAATACTGGTAAGGGGAAACATACTCACAGTTGATTCAGCTTTGTCCCATTGAAGGCATGGCTGTGGATATCTTCAAATCCATTTTTATATAATTTCCTGGGGATTAAAAAGAAAGTGTATGGGGAAAAGATTTACAAAAGACAAGATTATATTTTGTACCACAGCTTTCAAATCTTAATGCTGCAATCAATTTAGTGTTTACAGAATCTGGCTTGTAAAGAACATAGGCAACTATTGCATGACTTGTGTTTAGTCTAAAATTAAGATAAAATTGTAGCTTAAATTCCCTAAGCACCTTCCTGTTTAGCTGTTGAGAAGAACTTGTGCTTACATACATCCAGATTAGGAGTTCTGAACCATGGGCCTGATTTCACTGAGGAAAAAATCTCTATGTGAGTCAATATTTCCAATCTAATTTCAGAATTATAATTTGCATATAGTGATTTTTTTTCCTTTAATATTAAGCCCGAATAGAAAATTTGTCTCAGTTTATAAATTACTTGAAAAGTCTGTTGTTTCTTTTTCACTTGTTTTTTGGAAGAGCTGAAATTGGGGCTATAGAAACTGCAGAAAAGCTGGAAGTATGGAGAGCACCTGTCTACATTTGATAGAAGGGGTCTATATCAGCACAATGCTGAAGTTAGTGATTTGCTTAAAAACCACAATGATATGTAGGATCAATTTCTGACCCACATGAAACTATTGTAAAGACTAAATTGGCTATTTGTTGTACAAAGTATTACTGCAGACTTTACACCTCCATAGATTACTTGTGTTTCACCAGACCATGCCGCAACAATTGGAATTACTTCAGCTAATTACTGTTAATAGCATGAGGTGGAGTTAACATGTAGCTCTACTATTAGAAAGCTGCTGATAAGGTAATTATTTTCTTAGGGTGAGCTCCCAATCACAAAAGGATGGAAGAAAAATGATCTTTCGCTGTTTCCTGACTAAGACTCCCTCTCATTTATTACACTTTAGGGTTATAGTAAAAAATTTAAGCACATTTCTCCATTCTACGTTCATTTTTTTGCACCATTAACAGAATCATAATCTTGCTGGAGTTATTTTGAGAACTTGCTAGTAGGAAAGAGGCTCGTAAGATGAAATGGTGCACTAATGTAAGCAATTGCTCCTCTTTAACATTGCACAGAGTAGTCTTCAATCACGTTTATGCTCAGTTCTTCTAATAGTTTCAGAAGGTACTAGTCAATACATAATATCTGTGTCAAAATTAATGTTGTACTGGCACATCTCCCTGATGGAGGGCCCAGTCCAGTCCACTGCAGTACTTGGCTCCTGTGCTCTCCTCACTTGTGGGTGCCAGTATGCACAGAGCTTTGTATACTAAAGCACAGGCTTTAGAACACTCTTGTCTCAAGGCAAGGCTCCCCCTCTGTGTGTGTTTTTAAATTCAGTGTGGTCTGCAAATACTGACTATACTGGCCTCCGAACTGGTGTCTGTGGCTACAATACAAAGTGGCTGGCCTGCTGCTGCCCTCTATGGTTCTGCTCGTCCTTCCTCAGGAGACCTGGATTTCAGACACATCCTGCAGAGAGGCTCGGTCTGTGATTTCAGCCCCCCCGTATCTACCGCTCCCCCCCCTTTCTAGCACTTTCTTGTGTAAGATTTTTATTTTGTGAGGACAAGGTTGCTGCAAAATCCATGTGTGGTTCTTACTGCGCTAGCAGACGACACCTCACCATATCTTTCTGCTGCTTTTTGTGTTTCTCAGGTGGGGCATCTCAGTTTCAAGCCCACTCATCCCCCATGTGGCAATGAATTCAGTTTACTAAAGGGAAAGTTTTGGTGGGGGGACTTAATAGGAATCAACATAAGCTGAGTCAGATTAAGAACAAGCTGTTGTACTTCATACCGATTTCTTCTCTCCCTTCCTCTTTTTCAAGAGGGACTCTGCAGCTGAGGCTCAGCAGCATTAGTTCTGTAGTATCAGCCTGGTCAGTCCTTGAAAGCAGTATTTCATGCAACCACATCCCTGAGGGAGACAGAGCTTGGCCTCCAGCGTAGATTTTGGAGTTTATCCCGTTAGTACTTTTGAAAAAAATGTTGCATGGAAGATGAGGACTTAGGTTCCTTCTGCTATTTTGTTCCCTAAGCAAAGTTAGCTTTTAGCTGGTAAAACCCTGCTCTCCAGCTTGAAATTCAAATTTGACTTAAATTCAAATTTAAGTCATAATACAAACATGAATTGTAGGGACCTTGATTGCAAGATTTTTTAAAGGTCAAACAGCTCTCTCCTCAAGCAGAAGGGTTATCCTACAGAAAGGACTGAAGCTAAGACTATTTTACTTACAGTGTCAGCGATTCATTGTTCATTCCCTGGAAAGCATTTTGTGGTATGGTTGTCATACGCAGATTATCACAGAGCTCCCTTTAGGAGGAGGGAAAAAAAAGGTATTGTTGTCAGTGATCCAGGAACAAGAAGGGAAAGACTCACAGCTGGCTTAGGTTGGGTCTCTACTTACAAAATAAAATGAGCTTCTAATGAGAAGATCTGTGTCAGGTCTGGAAATTGTCTTATTCCAGTGTTACAAATGCTCCTGGAGAAAAGAAAAAATTGTATTGATAGGAAAAAAGGTTACCAGAGTAGATGCAACGAGAAGCCAACTTGGTCAGTACAAGTTTAACAATGAATAAAAAGGTGAGTGACAGATGTTGTGGTTTCTAATTTGGCTCTAATCGTGTTTGTTAGATTGGTAAAAAATTAAGTTTTGTAGCATCTTCAGGCAGTGTCCTGGAGAAGCAGAGTATGCTCTTTCTCCATTAAGCACAAGGAGGAGATTTTAGTTACCCCTTTTATATGGTATCTTGTCTAGCTGAAAGCTTTATTCTAGAAATAAGCAATTAGCAGAACTAATTTGCTTACTTTACTACTGTTTTGTCCATTACTGCCCTGCCCTGGGTTACTTGATTTGCTTGCCTATTGAAAGACCCCACAACTGGTTAAATGCTCATTCAAGCTGTCATAAATGATGTATGCACTTTTAGAGCACTGTTACGCATGAAACATTTTTTCCTCCTTCTCCCCCCCTGCTTTTTTTTAGCTGTTTTTTTCCCCTATACTCCTTTCTGTAGTTTGTCTGCACCTTTAAAGCAAAAAAACCCCACAAACCAGCAAGCAAACATAAATGCCTCCTCACAAGTATTTCAGCCTTGGAAGGTTTCTGAATGCTCCATCCTCAATGTGCAACAGATTTTTTGTGTTCAGGATTAATCTGTAGTAAGGGAAAAGAACCCAGTGTTACAATCATTGCTAATCCAGTTGGGAGGACCCTGAATTTTGTTAGTGATTGGTCTTGTCAGAAAACAGTCAAGTGCAGAAGATGTCAGGAGTCTCTCCTGCTGTGAACAAACTAGGGTATATACAATATACCGTAAGTGCATTTTGAAACACTGTTGGTAGTAAAAATGGTCAGTAATTGTTAGGTAGCTGACAAAAGATAACAGTTCCTGAATTCTCACAGCTCACTCAGCTGAGATGATTTGGTTTGGATATCTTGGTTACTGGTGGGTAGTATTTTTGCCATTGTTGATTCTTTGGGATGTGTTTTCTGGGTTTGTGGCATGCCTAATGCACTCAGCTTTACTGCAGGGGCTGTGAGGCTATGGCTGTGCTTCTGACCAGTGGTGCCAGAGGTGGGGGTGAGCAAGGAGTCTGAGGTCTGCTCATGTGTGCCTGGTCCTTGTCCTGCAGTCAGTGCCCTTTGCATCACACTTTGTCAGATTGTTGATGCTCTGCCTAGCCAGGAGAGGCAGTTCCTCAGGTGTTGTAAGTAGCACCAGGGGCCTGCTTGTATCTGTCTGAAGTGAGAGGTGGAGATAATTAAGTATGTGGGTGTTGGTCTCTTCTCCCAGGTAATGCATAATAGGATGAGAGGAAATGGCCTCAAGTTGTGCCAGGGGAGGTTTAGACTGGATATTAGGAAAAAGAAATTTCACCAAAAGGGCTATTGAGCATTGGAACAGGCTGCCCAGGGAAGTGGTTGAGACACCAGCCCTGGAGATATTTAAAAGGCACGTAGGTCCTTAGGGATATGCTTTAGTGTGACTTGGCAGTGTTAGGTTTACAATCAGACTCATTGATCTGAAGAGCCTTTTCCAACCTAAATGATTCTATAACTATATTGAATACTGTCTGCTACTGGTTGCTCTCAAACAGTGGTTGCTCCGTTAAACACCTGTGTTTGCATAAGAACCCAATAGCTGTAGTCCAGCTCCCTCCTAATGTACAATTTAAAGTATTCAGTGGTATCAGCAAATTAAATTGCATCAAGAGTTCAAATCCAAGAATGCTGTTGAACCCACATATCCTAATCATCCTTTGTTTTTGAGTGCAGCTGGGGACATCAAGCCCTTCTAATGTGAGGCATGAAGAGAATTCAAGACTCAAACAGGTTTTATTGATAGCCTCCTGGTAGCCCTTTAATGGTCCTGCTTAGCTCTTCCCTTTCAGCAAATGACAAGCTACCCATGATCAAATCTGTTATTCCTTCCCTAAACCCATCACCGAGTCTAATGGAAGTTGGTGCCAGTCAGAGGTGGGTGATTGTATCTCTTGCTAGTGTGAGCAGGTAATTGGCCTCAATGGAGTACACATATAAGAAGAAAAAAAAATTTAAAAAAAGACTTATTTGTCCTCACTCAGCTACACCGTTTTTAAGACACTTGCTGATCATGCTGTGTGAAAAACACAGTAATGAGATATTGAGTCAGATTTATAGTTTTCAATTTCACTAAATATTTCAGAGCATTCTCCTAGTCATTGCTTTAACACACTCTCTCTTTCAGACGCCTGAGCTATGCAGGTCAAGCTTAAAATGAGTACATGTTCTGTTTGAGTAATATTTTAGTGCTCAAAAGCAGAGCTATGCATACTAAGCAGCTGTATTTGAATACTATAGGGCTTTGAAAACCACATCTTCAAAGGAAAGATTTTTGTCATCTGTTGTCATCTCAAATGATTTCCTGGCTTAGAAAGCTCGACAGAGGCAGCAGAAGTAGTCACAGAGCTCCACTCGTGCCACTGAGCTTGCTGAAGCGCATGGATATCTCAGCCTGATTTAGATCTCCAAGGCTAGACCTTACACGGTGCTCCCTATTTTATAGGGAACTTTGGAGAGAAACGTTTCTCATCATAGATCTAATCCAAAACCAACCGAAGTACCAGAGAAAGCTTTGGTCCAAGAATACTTCTCTGCAGACTGCTTACTCCTTGATGATCCTAAATCATGGCATGGATGCCTGCCTTTAACTGGTGCTTACATTTCAGACAATGTGGGAAGGCTGTCAAATGCACCCGCTTCTATTCTCTCCAGGGAGTCGCTCTGAGAGATTTCACTACAATGAAAAAGGCAGACACAAAGCAATACTTTAACGGAAAAAATACCAGTAATCAGCTCTTTACTTTGTATTTCCTCCTTTTATGCACATTTGTTAGATCCCCCTCCTCCCCCCAATTCTTGTCCATGCCTCACTTCAGACACATTAAGTGTGTGTACCAGCAGGTTTTGACAGAGACCAGCCTTTTGCAAAGGGGAAGGTCAACTCTGGAATAAATATTTCCATAACAGCCAATGTCCATTTTCTCAGTGAATTGTAGGCAAGGTAGTGACATGAGGGCCGTGGCTAATGTAAACAGAGTGAGCTTAAGCCCAGGAGCCTTTTTTTTCTATCATTGTTCCCACTTACTGAACTTATTTGCTTTGGGCAATGATGTAGATAATACTCATGGTGCTTCATACACTGTTACTAAGTCAGGATGGTAGTTATCTAATCTGCAGACATAGAAATACACAAATACGCATGTAGTGCACTTTATGAATAATTTTTGGTTTTGAATGCCATTTTCATTACAGGCAAACTGAAAGAAAGTGGCTCTTTCTCATCATTACACCAAGCAACATGACTACTTTTGTAGGCACTGTCAGATTTTGATGTACTGAGGCTCTTATTTCATACACGTAGTTAAGAATAACCAACACTGAATACAGAGAAAAAAAATCCACTGATTTAAAGCTTGTTAAATGCCTGTTAGATGAAGAGTTATGGGACTACACAAAATTGACTTCTGAAAGTAAATCATATACATTGATGCATATATAGGGGAGAAGTCTTTATAACGGGATTTTCTCTAGACAGAATTGACTAGGAGAGCAACAAACTAAACCTATGATTATACACTATCAGGCAAAGACACTATCAGGCAAAGAACCTTTTCTAGACAATTGGAATACATCTACAAAATGAGACAGTATTGTCACAGTCTTGAGAGTTATTATATTTCAACTACAATGACAAGAGAACAATTCCTGTCAGCGTTGACATAAAAACCTTAGACCAAAATCAATTTTTTCATTTGTAGTGCTAAAGGGGGATGCAGACAGAAATCTTGTACAGAAATATGCATAATTTTTTCCATAACCAGAATTCAGTGGGACTGATATTTTGGTATAGTGTAAATGAAAGATGGATGTGGAACAAATGCCCTGCTGAGCACCTGATCCTCAGAGACTCAGGGGCTGGGAAGGTTGAGTGACTGCTCCCAGAATTTAAAGGCTCTTTCATGGTCCTTCCATGGGATCCTTCCCATCTGCCACTGGCTCCCCATTTACATGTGTCTGAATGCACTGTGACAGTGAGAATAATTCAACATCCAATTTGCAGCTGGTGATGAGTCACCAACTAAATGATTTTGAGATTTATAATTTTAAAAGATGCATTTTTCAAAGTAACAGTAAATCTCAATAAAATTATGAAGTGTTCTATAGATTTACTTCTGAAAAATACATCAATTTTTACACTGTTAATTTGGAGCAATATATTAAAAGCATGCAAAGCAAGCAATTCAATTATCTTTGTGGAAGAGAAAATGTCAATGAACAGAAATTCTCTGTGAAGAATAGCATGTGCATACAGTTTAGTAAAGTTTAGCCTCAGGTCCTACAGGTAGGAGAAACTCTGTAGGTTTAAGTTGGCTTCCTGTCTGAAAAATTAAACTCTTATTAATAATTAAGATCCAAGTGAATACAAGAGTACAGTGTTATTGGATTGTACTGTAATACTTTATTGCAGTGGAATAGATGCAGCAGAGTTTAACTTATTTTCTACTTGCTACAGCTGCAAGAACACATAAGTTTATAATCTGGCAAAAATTGTTTCACTGATAAGCACCAAGAGATAAATTAGTCCAGTTGAGTCTATGCAGGCTTTTGCCTCACCCTCATCCTTCAGGGCTTTGGAGTCAAGAATGCACCACAAAAGGATTCATTATTTCTCTTTTTGTTTCCATGAGAGAAAACTAATAACATCTAATATATATTTTATTATCTGAATCACTATACCTTTTTGATAGGTGAAGAGAAGTATAAAAATTGCACTTTAAAAAGAAAGTGGCGTTATTTGTGCTGCGGCTTAGATTCAGTGTGAGGAAGGAATCATCCCCTTGCTCTGCACTGCACTGGTGTGGCATCACTTTTGTTCTTTATCAACCACTTGATGCATAATATAAAAAAATAGTATGTAATAGAGAATCAAGCCTACAATATTTCATCTGGAATAACAACTGAAACAAGGACAAGAGCAGCCAGATGAGTGTTATGATTTGAGCCCTTGACATAAAAACGGTCCAAAGCCAAGGTGGGGGGGAAGCAACACAGACACTGTGTACACAATTGCAGCACTTGTAAAGGAGAAGATCCAAGAAAGTGTTCAGCCATCACAAGCTTGTCTCTAGGTGCAAAGCACCACATAAATATCTTATTTGGGTATTACATGAATGTATAATCACAAAATGTCATAACCATCATTGCATGTTTGACAATAGAAATCTATCACCTCTTCTGCTGCTCCTATCACCAGCTATTAAGCTGTATCCAGTTCTCTCTAACGTGATTAGTATTTCATTATATAATCTATTAAAAACCACACTTTTTCAAAGAATCTTTCATTTACTGGTTATAAGAAGAGAGACACTATATTTATCCTTCCCCAGTGTTTTCACCAAACGTATGTTTTAGCAACACATTTTCACATTATTGTAAAAAGATGTTGTTTATGATGGAAGTTTATGGCAGAATTTCTAGCAAGAAATTAAGGAGAAGCCTAAAAAAATGTTGTTTTCAACTTACATGATGAAGGAATCTCTAAGTCCCTCAAAGGCTTGTGATGGGATTACTTTTACAGGGAGATGAGTAAACGATCTGAAAAAAAAAAAAAAGAAGAGTTGGAGGAAAGGACTGTGAGGCATGGGATTTCCTTGTTTACAGATGGTACCATTATAGTAGGGAGAAAATCAACAAAGCATAATGCCACTTTATTTGCCTTCAGTTCTCCATACCTCTGGGAACATTTACCATCCATCTCATCTTAAGGGAATTCAAGGGATATTTGGTCAGTTACTGAATAGTCTAATCACCATCAAATCAATAATAATCATAACCTTTGAAGTAAATTAATAGTCTGATGGAAGAAGTTACATTCACAGCTGAAGACGCTATAGACTATTTGAAGTTAGTTCCTCATAAAAGGTGGCTTTTGCATAAAGCTTGCTCTTAGCATTTGTTGGATCATACTCTCCTCCCAGTAGTATTTCTGTAATGTCATAGGGTGGCACCCTGAGTTCACTGGTAATGCTCTGTGAAATCCAAATCGGGCCTGAATTTTAAATTAAAATTTTAAATTAAAAAAAAAGAAACTGTAACAGTGCAGTTAGTTGATTTAAAGCAAGTGTGTGTTTTAATTTTTCAGTTACTCTGAGAATTTAATCATGATGCATGGGGCAGATCTCCATTTTACCACAGTACTCAGTGTCTAAATTACAGCACTTTAGCCAGCCAGTTTGTCTCACCATGACCACATTCTCCTGAAAATGTCCATAGGAAAATATTTAGCATATTTCAAGATGTTATCTTTGTGCAAACAATGTGTGGGGAGAATTGCTCCATTTTGCTCCATATCTAGTCTGAGACATTTGTTTCTTGCCCTTAACCCCCCACCTCAAGGTTTTTTATCTGAAATGTTTCATGCTATTCATGTAACTTGCACTTTTTTTTATTCGTTGTCATAATCCTTTATACAAAGACAATGAAAAATGTTTATCAACTTTCATATATATATATATTTCTAATATATATACACGTGTCATGACCACACAGCATAATAGCAGGCTGTCACATATACCTTGGGTACATATACCTTGGGTTTACAAATCTGGATGTACAAAGGAGCCTGGCAGTCAATTCCCAGCTATATTCCAAATACTCCATACAATCCAGAGTAAACCATCTAGTTTCCTTGCTTCTTGACTCCCTGCCAGTAAACTTGGAATAACAATTTTTCCTTACTTAATAGGGATGTTGTAAGGTTATATATACATGTCTTTGATACCACTGTGTTCGAGTCACTCCTGTCTCTAGATGAATGCTAGCATGTTGTGTTGTGTGTGAGGCTGGATTAAATCAGAAATCACAGAATAGTTTGTGGTGGAAGGGGCTGTTAAAGGTCATCCACTACAACCTCCCTGCAATGAGCAGGGAGATCTTCAACTAGAGCAGGTTGCTCAGAGCCCCGTCCAACCTGCCCTATGAATGAAATGAAAATAAGTCATGTGTGTTGAAAAATGTATTTGCCCCTGAGGGCACAGACAGCTAGAGATATCCTGTAGCAGGTCTCACTACTCTGAGACAAAAGGAAAAGAACTTGAGGAAGAAGTAAAAAGCAGGAGCTGATAAATTCTTGCTCTCTCTATAAGCCTGACAGCAGGAACCTCTCCTACCTGCACCCTCAGCTGGGGCTGCTTGGAAAACAAAACATATGGTTTGGGAAACTGCAAAAAAATTTATCATTTACAAATGAAATACAAATGTGACTGGAGGTGCAAAAAATAAAACCAAGTCTTGGCTTTTAATTACTTCAAGAGCTTCCCACCTCCCTGTGATATGCCCCTGCTGAGCAGCACGGTGATTTTCAGCTCCCACAGTGCAGGGCTCAGGTTGACCCCTGCTTCTCCTTGCCTGTGGAAAGCCTTTGGGTATGGTGCTCCAAGCTAAGCCACCTCAGCTGTGCCATTAAATTTAAGTGGGGTGACCCAGCACTTTTAATAAGGTACTGCAGTTAAATTACATGACAGCACTTAATCCATTCTGTCTTTCAACTTCATTGGGTTTTTATTTTTTTAATTCTTGTGAATTCACCTTGATAGCTGGAACTGCCGACTCATCTGCATTGAGATTATCTTGTCCCATTAAGCATTTCACAACAGCAAGAACAAAGGAAAAAGGCAATTTATAACCAGCCTTCTCTCCTAATCCTTGAAATACTGCTGTAGCATGAACAGACGCTCCCACAGCAATAAAGACAATCTCAAATTCAACAAAAAGGTGAGTGCTCCCATTTTTGCTCTTGTCCACTTTACCTTTGTGGTTTTGTAACTCAAATTCTGTCTGTGTTAAAGGGAAAGGTGGTCATTTAGATGTCTCTTTCTGTACTTGCAACATTTTGAAAGCCCTTTAGCTTGCCAGGCACAATCCAGCCTGTGAATATGTTTAAGCATTCAGATTAAGAGAGTTTTGAACTGTTTGTTATGGACTTAATTCTTTCCCAAGCACTGAACAAAGTGAGGCCTTATCTCCTGTGTTGAAGCTTCTGCTATTGAACATGAGTGATGTCTTTGATAGCACATAACGAACCTCAAGCAAGTACTAGCAGGAATTAAATATTGATTTCTTTCTGATAGCACTCAGATTGTGACACTCAGAGGTGACCAGTTATTCAACTCTCAGAGCTGTGGAAGATTTTGACAAAAAAAAAAAAGGAAAGATCAAACTGAAGTTTACAAAGCTACAAAGCTTCTTCTACATTTTACTTGCCTGTGCTACTAGCATGACTTCTGTAGCTCATGAAAGGAGGGATGCATCCCTCTTTAATACAAGTTACCAATACCTGTTTGAAAGAGTGTTGTAAGTTAAAGGATGAACTTCTGCCCTTTTAAGAAGAACCATAAACTTTCTGTCATAGCTACTACACCACAACTTGTCAGCTTGTGCTTGCTCCATTTGGCAGCTGACAGTACTGTGGCTCTGACTAATTGTGGGACTTTTCATCCTTGGATAAAGGATGGACAGAAAGGTGCAGGAACCACCCAGCCTTTTTGGCATTCACCAGACCTTAGTGTTTCTACAGACTGTGCTAGCTTTTCAAAGTACACCATTTGAGGCAGTAAGGTTTGAAGTGGCTCAGCTCAGTTCCTGGGAGACTGTCCTAGAACATCAGGAGTGACAAGAACGGCGCTTGGATTGACCAAATTCTGTCCTTCTCTGGCAAATAAAATACACTTCTTTTGTTGGGTAGGATGTGTTTCCTGTATTTTTGTTCTGAAATGTGAATTTAGAGTGGCTTTTTCCTGTTATTAAGAATACCAGGGCTAGGAGAGGCCACAAGAGCAAACCACCTACTGTTTCCCTTGCTGTTACTATATAGATGGAGCAGTGAGAGCTCTTTAGGAAATGTTTATAGGGCAGTCTACCCCAAGGACACAGTGTCACAAAACCACTATAGTCCTTCTTCTGGGATATGGCAGAGAAACCTTGAGAACAATTTTTATGTGCTAAAAGCTGAGCTGCGGCTCTTGCACTCCCACATAGGCTCCAGCTGCAAAAGGAGCTTTTGGAAGATCTAGATCCCCAAAGATGGCAGGATCATCTGCAGCCCTGGTGATGTGGAACTAAAGCTAATGTCCACTCACACTGCTCTATATTGCAGAACTGCCTTTTGCAAAAAGCATCAGCTGAAGTAATAATAAATTAAAATAATAAAAGAAAAGAACCCAGGCCCTATAGGTAGGAATGTGTTACTATAGCTGGGTTGACTGTTAGATTTTAGTGTGTCTATTTTATAGGATTATGCATATTTCTAAGGTCAAAAAGGTTAGCACTGAAAAATGGCAAGCATTTTATTCTGTGGTGTCCTTGGACTTAAGTGAGAATATTGATCTAAACTAAGACTGAAATCCCACCATTTTCCTAGGGTTTTATCAGCAACCCTAGGGGAAATGTAAAGTAATTTATGAATGTAAAGACATTTGATTTTAAAAGCTCTTATTACAGCATTATCTACCCGAAATGCAAACTATCATGCTGGGGATATCACACAAGTAGTTTTTCCTGCTTGGGGATGATTGGTGATACGATGCCTTCTATGAAAGGCACTTTGGCCCTGAACCTGAATGCTTTTGTCAGTCCCAAAGAGCCAAATACGCTCACAGTGAACACTGGGTAGAAATATCTTTTTGTTCAGTCTTTTGCCCCAAAACTTTGGACCTGAAGGGGCAGAAATGTATTAGATACTCAGTGCACATTACTGTACATCTGGAGTTGTTAAAAACCCCATAAGTGACTATAAGACTTTAAAAGAAGAAAATTATGTTTTGTTTCAGAATAGTGGTTTAAGTATATTTTTCAGCTGCAACTAAGAAGATGCACAGCTGTCATAGCCAAGATGGCACAGAAAGGTGTTGAGATAAGGTGATTTCTAAAGTGTTCATATAATGTACAAGTTAGAATCAAGAGGCTAAGAAAAGTATGAAAAGGAGCCGTAATTTCACTACGTGGTATATACTTTGGATAAAACAAATTCTCAAAAGAGCATTTGGAAGCATGGATCATTACAGCATCTGGGCTTGAATTACTCAGATAGAGCAAGAATTACATATTGGTGTTTATTTTCTTGACAGAGCACATTTGTAAGGATTTCTCAGGTCTGGGATGTGTTATAATGGTGACAATATAAAGGTGTGGGCACATCAGGGTCTCTGTTGGAACAACCTGCAGCAGCAATTTTTTCAGCCAGTGTTAGTGCACTTGCAAGCCCTACACTGCAACTCACCTTGTATAGTCAGGTACAGATGTTACTATGAAGGGATAAAAGTAACTTTTTCTTTCTTTCTCTTTCATACAGAGTTGTGCAGGGTGGGGAGGCAGCTAAGAAGATACTTGTAAAGTATGGAAAGATGGATGGAATCAGTAACATGACAAAACTGGAAAAGCCATATGAGAGATGGGGTGAAAAAGAGTCAGAGGGAAGGGAAAGCAACAGCTAAGTGTGTAAGAAGATAGTATGAACATCAAAGGAAGATGTGAAAGTAAAAATTATCTAAAAAGAACCAAAAAAGAGTGAGAATATATACAGACTGTGTTTAGAAGCTATACTCATTCACTCATTCTATTAAAATGAAAACAAAGAGAAATTTAACAGTATAGTTTTAGGTTCAAGTAGAACCTGGAAGTAGAAGGAACTGGACATACCTGTGTGAATGCAGACTGAAAGACAGGGATTTTTTTTTTTCAGTATAAATATTCTCTCAGTAGGAATACTGAGTTAGGAATATTGAATCTTGGTTGAACTCTTCTCTGACTGTAAAAGTGGTGCCTACAGCCAGCCTAATAGCTGGCTGGACTTTGTGAACAGTCATAGATTTAATGTTGTATTAAAGGCTGAAGGGAAAAGTTCTGCCCTTATTTTTGTGCACCATCTAGTCCAGTTGAACTGAGTGAAGCATAACTGGCAGCAGCCATAACACCATTATTTCTTTTAACCTGATTGCTGAGGTCGGGGGATTGGGATGTGGTTTCTTTTGGGAGGTAGATAGAAAAAAGGAAAAAAAAAAAAATCACATAAATTTAGAGCTATTGACAGCCTCTCCGGGCTGTCTGTCATCCAAACAAACATGATAAATCCATCTGAAACTTTCCCTGTTTGTTTCTACTGCTACAGAGACCCTTCAGATGGGTGATCCACTGCCTGCTCTGCTTGTGGTATGAACAATGAGGAAGAAATATACTTGTTACAATTACTAGGTAGAACATCTCCAGCATCCACAAGCTTTGCTTTCTCTGACATTAAGGTAACAGAGGGAAATGGTGAAGAAACAAACTCAGGATGGAGATTTTTTTCTAAAAACTGACGTTGGAGGAATGACTCATATGTCTCTAGATTAATATAATTTAGTATTTCTTGTGCATATCAGTTCTTTAGCCAGGGAGCAAGGAAAGAGGAGATCAAGGATAGCGTAATCCCTGGGGAATTTCAAGAGCATGTTAAATTTACAAACAAATCAGAAGAAAATGGAAAACATAGACAGGCTTTGTTTCCAAAAGGGGCATAATAAGAAAACCCATGCACAGATATCTAAAGGATCCGATAAACAAGAATTATGCTATCAGTTGGTTGACTTATCCCATATTTTGACACCATGATTCTTTAGATCAGTGCTGTAACTGAACCTGTAAACAACAAAGCATTCAAATACCTACACGTCCCAAGTATTTAGTCTGGTTTGCTGAATCATAAGCTTGGGGGATGGTGTGGGAGTGGGGAACGCCTGTGACTCCCTATTGCAATTTAATGCAAATCCCCACATGAGTATTAGGCAGAAAGATACGATGGACAATCCTACAGGGATCCCAACAGCTATCAAAATTCATAGCAGCTTTTTTACCACCAGAGAGGGGAAAAACCATTAGTCACAAACTTTTCAACGAATTGGACCTCGAAAGAAGCAATGATTGCTGCTTGGGGGATTTTGGTACTTTAGGGGACATGAAATTGCACAAGCTTCGGAAGAGGAGGTTGTGAGAAGACAGATTTCTGAAAGAAAACAAACCAACCCCAGAAATGACAGAAGATTTAAGACCAACTATCAGCGTTTCGGTCAGGTGTCTTTAAAGTTAACTTGGCCACTGCAAGGTGCTGTTAAGGGGGCAGGAAAGGCAGCTTTTGCCTCCTGCCGGAGCGGGAGAACTCAAAAAGTTCAGGCGGCGGTACCACTTCTCGCTGTCACCGAAGCTGGTAGCGTGCGGCTCCCACGGGGAGAGATCACGTCCCGAGAGGATGCGCATCCTTTTCCTCCAGAACAAACTGCAGCCACCGGGCTCTGGCCAGTGTTTTCCAAGCCCAAGAACAACTTTAGTCCCGAGTTCGCCACAGATTCCCCTCACCTTCGCGGGACCAGCGATGCTCCAAAACCACGGCGGAGCGCCGGTGCTATGGGACTCTCCCTCCTGAGTCGCGGAGAAGACGCGCAACCCCACCACGCGGGACTTCCAACCTCCCTCCCTTCCATATCCAGCGCCCCGCGGTACTTACGCGCGATCGGGCGTGGGTTGCGCCCCCGGCGGTGACGGCGGGCAGCGCAGAGCGCCCTGGCTGCAAGCGCAGGAGTGCGGGCACCGGTCGCCCGCCGCCGTGGGCAGGAGGAGCGGCTGCAGCAGGAGGAGAAGCAGAGCGGGCACCATGGCCGGTGGCGACTTGCCTCCTCTCTCCTCGCCTCCTCTACTCGGCCTCCGGTTCCCCGCGGGACGGGGCCGGTGCCCTCACACCCCCTCGGGCTCCTCCCGCACCCGCCCCGGGGCGGGTTCAACGCCCTCCGACGCCGGGAGAGCCGCGCTCGCACCTCGCACCCTCCCCTCCCGCGCTCTCCGGAGGTACTCGACGTGATATAGTGGTGAAGTTGTCTGCAGAGCCTGCAGGTGACAAGGGGAAACTTTCCCTTGGTTGTCATGCGCTTTGCAAGCAACCCCGTCCCCTGTTGTCCTCTCCGGGGGAGGCGACAGGGATGCCCTTCGTTCCCATAAGTATCCCTTTTAGGTGGTGTCAAAGCACATACCCAACTCGGCATCAAACTGGGGGCTGAGAAGGTGGAGTTGAAGGCACTGGAAACTCCCCTTCATCCGTCTTTTAATTGCGTTGAGAATTCGTGTCACAGCACTCTTAATGGGGTAAATGCTTGTTGTGCAGATACAGCAGCCTCATTAATGGGTGGTAACGGCTGGGACACAAATGCCCCTGCCAAATGCTCTCTTTTGACTGCACCACAGTTGTTGTATTGCTGATGAAGGATTATAATTTGCCTGTTGGATGATCCGAAAGGGACATTTCAGGGTATATGACTTGTTATTTTTTGTGATCAGTTATACCTTAGTGGGGAAGAAGTAATCAAGTACTTGGGACTACATATTGTCACAAAGATCTGTTCATTTTGTGAAGAACTGTTTTCCACATCGCTGCTCATTATTTTTGTTGCTGTTATTATCATTTATTACTACAAACATAGCTTCTAGAAGCTATAGTTAGAAATCAGGACCCTTTTCATGGTGAGTGTTGGAGCAACCTCCCAAAAAAGACAATTGCTCCCTGAAGCAGGATTTGTAAAGTTAAGTGTTAGGGTACGTCATCAAAAGCTACCTCTGTCTTCAAATGTATAGAGGAAGTCAGAGAGTGAGGGAGGGAATGACCCAACACAACCTGGGCTTTGCCTGAGATGATTTTCAGTATTAAAATACTGAAAAAAAATGATAAAGCCTTTTATAGACTATGGTGTTCAGTATGAAAATGTGAGGTGGAAATGAGGCATGGGATGTGTAGAGTCCGGGGGTATCTCCTGTTTTCTTGTTGGGAGTTTTGAAGTGAAGATAGCAAGAAACTAAGATAGCTAAGAAACTTCTGAGATCTGTTGTCAAAAGCATAGTCTGTGTCCATTTGATTGAAAACTGGAAACAAATCTTCTGTAGTGCAGTAGGGTAACAGAGACCTGCTTTGTTGTCCCTCTGGAAAGAGCTATCATCCACTCAAACGTGCATCATCTTCTCCACTTTAGTTGATAGTGATGTTAGATTTTATTCTGACTTTGCAAAGGTTAGGAGGTCCACTTCATCACTTTATTCTGCTATGCCTGGTGTACTCTTTCTCTCCACTATGACAGCAAGGTTATTCTAATGGATGGTCTACTTAATTCCAACTAGCATGTGCCTTTATTGTGACCTGCCCTCCCTTCATCTTCCCATCACCTTTGAAACTGAGGAAAGTGTTTAGGTTATGAAAGCAAAGGACCAATTGAACCGTGCCAGCTGACAAATGTGGGATAACACTGTGCCCTTGTGAGACCTGCTCATGTGAAGTGCAAGTTCCTTGAGGTCTGTCTTTAAGATACTTCCTGGCACTCGGCTGATGGTGTCACAAGCAGTAGCAGGTGTTTGAGATCCTGCAACTCGGTTTCCAATGTGAGAAGCCATTGCTGGATATATTCTTGTGCTATTTACATGTCCTTTCACAATCTGATTTGGGAAGGAAGCAGTTAGAAGACAAGCAATAAAGTCCCTTCTCAGCACTCCTCCTGTTAAGCTGCTTGGGAGCAGTTCTGTTCCCAAATTGTCTGAGTCCAGATTTTATATCAGGAAGCAAAATCCCTGCTGCCAGATAGCTTGTCTGTCCACAAAGCTGCCTCTACTCTAAGACAAGGAAAATAGCACATCTTTAAAAAATGTGACAAACCGGCTTGGAAGGGAATGAGGAGCAGCACTGCTGGATGACACGTACAGAGTGTTCTTGCCTGGTAAAGAGTTTTACCCACATTACCTGCCACATTAGGCTATTTGCAGAATATCACTGATGCTCAGATGCCTTTTAGGATATTATTAACAAGGGTGTTAGACCAGCATGTGATGCTCGGAGATCTGACTGCTCTTCTCAGTGCAATGCCTTTCAGGAGTTCCAGAGTGGTGGCACTGCTGGGTCTGTGTCACACACAAATGGCTGGCCATGCCTAGGGATAGAGATGTGTGCCACAGTTGTCCTACCAGAGCTGGCTCACTTGAAGCTGGTTTGAGTATGGATTGCAATCCTGCCTTTGCTGACATATCCCAGTCTCTATGGGCATTTCTCTCTCCCTGCATTCAGTAATTTGTAAAGTGGCGGTAGCTGTGAGTGTGTTTCGTGACTTAAGACTTAGAGAGGGCTGGGTTTGTGCTGATGACAAGGTCTCTCAGATCTCCATGCCTTCCCTTTTCCTTTTCAGCAAGTTCATCAGAGAAGAGCATTACAATTAGCCATGTCATTATGAATCAGGTTTTTATTTATGCATATCTGTGTTTGTGTGTGTGTACAGAGTGTATACCTTGCAATCAACTGGAAAAAACCATTTAATAATCTGTTGGACTTGATGTTCTTAGAGGAGTCTTTTCCAAACAAGCTGATTTTCTATTTGTGTTCAGCCCATTGATTGGCATTCCCACTAAATCACCTAAGCTTTTGCTGAGAATCTTGTACACACTGTAAGCAAAATCAAATTTACCCCCTGAAAAATGCATCTATGCCAGAAACTTCCTCCCCAGAAACTATCATTGAGAGATGTTAGCCATATACATAAAAAGGTTTCGATGCCCTTTTTTTTTTAACATTTATGAATTAGAATTTTGCACATCTGCTTTTGAGTAAACATCTATCCAAAATGAAGGAGCAATTAGTCAGAAGTGTAGGCACATGGTCTTAAAAAGGAGTGACAACAATTCATACATGGAGGAGCCTTATATGGCTCTGTAACTGCATATACAAATATTTTGCACCTACATTCATACATAGCTGTATAATGATGAGGAATGGCACTGCATGTATTTTACAGTTCAGGGAACCATCTTTGTTCCAGCAGTGCTTAAGCAGGAACTTAACCTTGATGTACTGAAATTTGACTGCAGTCACAGGGAATTAGAGAAGCATCTAATATTATTCTCTCACTCCAGCACTGGCATATGTGGGGATTGCTTTACATATGCTGGAGTGCTTTCCAGAATCCTTGCCTCAAGGCCACTGGGCAGAAGCATTCCTGAGCCCTTCTGCCGGCAGGACTCAGTGCTGTGATAACAGCCTCCAGAGCTGCAGCTGTAGGTTTGGTCTGCAGGGGCCAGAAATGTAAACAGGAAAGCCCCGTGGCCCTTACTTCCTGGGATCTCCCCCTGCTCTGACATGTAGGGTTCGTGGTGCCAAGGACTGAGAGATTTGGCTCAGAGGAGCTGGTACAAGGTTTCTCACTCGTGTATCCAACAGCAGGGCTGGAGACCGTTGTCTCACTCTGCTATGAGGCACCTCCTGACTTGCACTCCTGGTAGATCCAGTTTAGGCTAATTATTCTAATTTGCTATCTTTCCCTCTCTTTTTCCTTTTCTTAGCCTTAAGTTGCCTTTTTACAGTTCCTCAGAGAAGCAGTGCCAGTGGAATACTCGTACATAGAAAAAAATAGCTTTCAAAATACAGAACAGAGCTAATTACAGTGTTACAATTAGTTGAATGCCCTTAACAGAGTCCAAGGGGGGAAATCATAGTGCAGCATCTGCTATACCATATGCTTTTCCAGTTTCCAGAAGATAACAGTGGGCCTGTGTGCTGCCATGGATTGTGCTTTCTGCCTGAAGAGCAGAGCCACCCACAGATGCTCCAGTATTTCTTCCACCCAAATTCCATTCAAAATGTCTGATGCTGCATACATCTGTCATGATGAATTATGCTTTCTTGGCGTCTGGATCCTTTCATGCAGGCAGACTTTTAGCGGTGCAATGGTAATTCATATCCCATTGGTCCTGAGCGCCTACTTCATCCTGAGGTTGCCTGTTCTAGTGAGGAGGGTGTAGAGGCAACAGGCGTTATGACACCACACAAGCTTCTGCTCAGCTCTAAGGTGCTTCTCATTATTTGCTGAATTAACATATGAACTGCTTCTTTATGCATTTTCTATGTGAGTTTTTTTTTTCCACTGTGGTATTGGGAAGCTGAAGTACTCTTCTGTGGACTGTTTGGTGGACTAAAGCTAAAACAGCTCATTGTTATCTATCCCATATCTTAATGTTGCCTTGCCCAAAATATCCCAGAATAGTCGTTGTAGTCCTGCTAATATACCACTCAATGTGCTGAACTGTGACAATTAGAGCTGAATTAGAGCTGACAATGATTAAGCCAGCTAGTCAAATTAGTCAAACACTACTTGAAATTTAACATAAACCTTATGCTCCTTTCTATGATGTTTTTAAATCACATTTTAAACATTTCACTTTCTTTTGCCTTAACCAGACGCAAAACTCCAAGAAGAAATGCATTTGTAAGATATTATGAAAAGAATATGTCACTATAGTCACAAAGTAGCGTGTAGTAAGTGACTTTGGACTGCATCCACACTCCTAAGTACTGATTAATACGAGAGTTTGTTTGTAGAAAGCGAGTCTCTATTATTTAGCCAATTACTTAATTATCAATTTGCTCTTCCCAGTCGTTTTGGCAGTCTTGCACTGTGATCTGCTACAGCTCCTGGCAGCAGAAGAAATTATTAAACTTTTGGCCAAGGCACATAAATCAGTGATTTACCTCCAGTACGGCCTTGGAGGAAGGATGATGAGAGAGAAAGAAACCCCTGGCTCCCTCATCAGCAGCTGGAAAAGAGCCTGCCTCTGGTTGTGAGTTTGTGAGAGTGCAACTCTGTCCCAGTACTTTACTCCACATCCTTTCAACAGAGGTCTAGAGCTGTTGGTTCTTCACAAACATGATGTCATGTTAGTGCATGTGTCTTTATAGAAGAGAGGACTGTGACCATCCTGTGAATGTTAGGCATCCTTACACTGAGGCTGTGAGTGAGATGGGGAGTTACCCCAGGGGTCTCAGAGGTAGGACCAGGGCTGTCCTGGAGGGTTCAAGTAAATTAAGGGAGTTGAGGGAGTGGGGATTTTTCTCACTTGGGCCATAGTATTCATTCTCTGACACACATCTGTTAAGTCTTACCTATTTATTCACTTGCAAGTATTAACTGAGGTGGGTGGGGTTCCTTGTTTGCAAGAATATTTCAGTGCCTGTAAGGGGGGCTGAGCTGCAAAGGCAGGAGAGGAATTTTTTACATGTACACATTATGCTGCAAAAACCTAAAGGCTGGATAAGGTTTGAAGTAGTGGGTGAGTTGTGGGCCTTATTCACTAGGTGACAAAACCCTTGGTCTTTGATCTGGTAATCCGAATGTCAGTGTGATCGTAAATCCAATAATTAAGTACATGGTAGTTTTTCAGACCTTCGTCTGAAAACTTTCCTGCACATTCTTATTTGTCTTTTGTCATCTGAAACTGTCAAAAGATGGTGGCTACAGCCATTTGCAATCTGGTCTGAGCCTGATTCCTCTGTCAAATTTAGCATGTATTATGCACTGATATAGAAACTATTTTAAAATACATTAAAGCCACCTTGAGAAATGAAGGAAGCCCAGCACTTCTGAGTGTGTGTTTGATGCCTACCTTGTTGAATGCAGGGGAAAAGGATTATGAAAGACATAAAAGCTCTCTCTTTATCAGGAGCTTAAAAACACTCCAAGGGAAACAAAATCTGTTGTACTCTGCTGCTGTAATTTAAGAGCCAAATTCTGCTCTTGTCTGTAACCGCATAAATTTGAATTTGATTGAACTCTGCATTAACATTGCTGCAAATGAGATCAAAATGTGACTTCAGAAGTTCACAAGGTAAGAAGCAGTTTTGCACCCCACCTTGTTCATTTTATCCATGTGTATGCTCTTACTGACTCTCTGCTTTGTCATGTCACCCTGGAAAAACAGTATCCATGGCAGATTTGTTCACTTTTTAATGGTCCTAATCAAAATGAGTATTTTTGATTCTAACACTAAATGTAGCTGGATTGATAAAATTCTGCTGGGGTTCCTACACTTTGCCATTCCCATGATATTTGAATACTGCATGAAAAATAATGGTATGCTGCCTAGGTCCCAAGATTTTGGTTCAAGCATTTCATAGACTTTCAGGTTCAAAAGGGCTGCAATTGCATCTAGTTTCACTTGCAACATAATGCAGATGAGCTTGTGTGAGTCTAACAATGCAGAGATGGATAAGAGAGACTCTGAAAAGACTGCAGTAATTTCAATAATTAAATATTTGTTTAATATTTAATATAAGATCATTCTATAAAAATGTTAGCACACTATATGCTGATAAAAAATTCAGGACTAACCATACAATATTGATTTTAAAAAATACTCTTTTTGATAAACATTGTGAAGCAGTTTGAAAAGCAGTTAATACATCTTTTTTTTCTGAGAGTTCTTTAAAGTAGTAGTTCTTGCAATCAACATTTATATGTAGACTTATAAGGGAAAATAATTTCAAGTCTCGGTGTTCATTTCATGAAGAAGGAGTGTTAACCACCCTCTGCTTGTTCTCTTTCCTACCTCTTCCTCTGACACCCTCTAGGGTTACATTGTTCCAAGGTCAGCATTTCCAAGGGTGCATCTCTCCAAGGGTTCAGGACGTTGTGAAATTGGCCAATGGTCAGAAAATGCTTTAATACTGATAAAGCATGTAGGAATGTTTTCTGCTTGTCCTTATATGACTTACAAAGTGTACAGCTTTCTTTCCCTCAACTTAATGTCAAATTAATGGACTTTGTCAGCTGCTTAGGTAATAAGCTGGAGCAGACATTATGTTTTTGGAGGAGATACATGCATTGTGAGGACCAAATACGGAAAGACGAATGTTTTAAACCATCTTGACAACCAGACTCTCTGCTTGAATGCATGGTGCCTAGTAGCCTTAAAGAAAAGGAACTTTGTAAAGCCTTTTAATGATTCCTGGCAGAAATACAAGAAAAATGAAAGACACTTTGATTTATACCAACATGAAGTGAGATTAGAATCAGGTTCCAAATGATAGGCACTATCAGTTTCTTTGTGATTAACCTCAAGCTCCTCTTTTAATTTCTTTTTCTTCCTTTTTTTTTCCCCCCTTCTTTGTTTTATTTTTTTTTCCTCTTTCTATATTGCTTCAATAGTATGGTTAAGGAATTAATGTAATGTTTAGTAACTGACCCTAATTCTTCTTTGTCTTTGGGTTCAGGTGTGATGTGTTTTTAAAAAAAACAGTAGTGTCACCTGAGGTTGAAGAGCTGGAACCAACACCAAACTTCCCTGCCTAGCATTTACCTATGTAACCACTGCAGCAGCATCTGCCTTCAAAGTTTGGTCTCTGTTTGTAAAGCTTGTGAAAGGAATTAGACACCTCCAAAACACCAATCCTACATTACACAAACTGCATAAAGAGCTATCCAGAGCAGGTCAGGGAGCTCTGGGCAGAGGCACGGAGCCCAGCTCGCCCCAGAGCAGGCTGTCAGAAGCAACGAACTGCATTCATTTAGGACCCACAGCTATCAACTCTTACATCTGTCACTTTCAGGATTTCTCTCAGGTGGAAGAAGTGATGTTGTCTATTAATGGAAGGCAGATGAGGTTTAGCCCCTTTCTTGAGTTCAGATTTGGAGTAGTGCCTTCCTCCTTCCATCTGAGTGGTGTCTCTAAGCTGCTCCCTTGCAGAAGGGAAGGTAAGAAGTATTTTTTCTTCTGTACTTTAGGTGGCTGCGATTTTTAGCTGCTTCTATTTTACTCTATAATTCCTTCCTCAGATTAGCTGAGCAGTCTTTGCTGATGATGTGTTATTGCCACTGACTGTATTTATTATTGTTGACCTCCTCCAAAGACATGTATTCTCCTGATTATGTCTGACACACTTCTCTGCAAGTTTTTTGTGCATCTGAAATGGGATTTACAGTTGTTTGTTAATTTAAGGGTGAAAAAATCCTGTACAAAACCCCCTACATTATATTCCCCAGCTGATTTTACTGTTTTCCTTTAATTTCTTAGGGTTGCTCACTTGGAAGTCAGGACCTTCTCCTCTTCCTCTTGGTTAGTGCCACAGGAGAGCTTAATGCCTTGCCTCCAGCCCTATGTTCTGTGTGAATGGCTCTTGCATGATTTCCTCCCCTAAGTAGATGCTGTGTGTGCATCCACGTGCTTTGACTCTCAACCCTGTGGAAAACAATGTCAAAACTTTCTTGGTACAAGGTTTTTACGTCTGCAGAGTAATCTGGTTACAGCTCCCTAATTAGGTCTTGACTGGCTCTAGTACTTGTATTTACTAGATATCTGTTAAAAAAATGGGGTAAACTACTTGGTGTTGGTGTTTGAAGGGGTTGGTGGCAAGTGCTGAGCTGAGAGGATGGTGGATGCCGCTAGAGGGTGCTCGGGATGTGGCAGTCGCCACTTGACTCCCAGGGACAGCAAGTCACTTGACTATAGTCACGAGGCTATGCTTCTAGTGTTCTTTCACTAAACTTAGCCAACTGTGCATGAAATGAAGTTTGTTCAGGCTCATCAAGGGCCAGAATCTTCTTTAAATACCACACAAAAGAGGATAACAGCAAGTCCTTGCGTAATGACTTATGTCACCAAAGCCCACTGAAAAGAGGATAGGCCACAGATGATGTCTTAGTGCAGCATTTCTGATTGCTTTATTAGTTTGTTTGCATTGTGAATAATTTTATGCTTTTATAGATTAATTTGTAAAATCATACATTTGTGACATCTCTGTTTCCATGTACAACCTCAGTTATTCTTTCTCTGATGTGTCCCAGATCATGTCCCTGGCTTCCTCTGAATGTAAGAAGTTACTGTACCCTCTCAAATGGCAATCCTTGTGTTTGTGATAATAGAGCTTTCTTTGGCACCCTCCAGTGTTGCTTCTCACCTGGCCCAAGGTGCCCAGCAGAGCCTGTCTCAGGCCAGTGGGATACTCCCAGTGTGCTCACTCTCTGGCTAACTGCAACCAGAGAGTGCTAGATCACTTTCTTGGTATCCATAGGTGTTTTATTTCAGTCCCTATACAGCCTTTTTTCTTGTTGCTTTCAATAGCAACTACTTTTGCATGCTTACCTTCTTCTACCTGCACATTCAAGTTCCACAAACTCAAGGCAGTACCAGCTGTCGGTATGATGCAGTCTTTTGCTGGCTCATTCTTGCATGGAGAAGCATGTGTGGGTGGGAAACAGAATGTCTGTATTCAGTAAAGATGTCTGTATTCACCAGCCAGCAACTGCTGCCTGCCTGGATCACACAGCAAGTGCCCTTTGGCTCAACTCTCCTGTCTTCACCTTGTTCCTTTTGGCTCAGAGTAATCATTGCACTGTACATGTGGCTGCCAGAGAGGAGAGTGATTTCCAACCTAAAAAACAAAGTGGAAGAATATGGATGAGAGAAATATAGGAAATTACATGGAGCTTCCCCTACTTTCCTTCTACCTCTCACTTTCTCAAGTGAGTTGTGTCCCTTGCCAAAGGCAGGCTGGCCAGAACATCCTGATCTTTTTTGCTGTCATGAGGGAACTTCTGGGTATGCTTGTTGGATGTGGGGCCAAGTGATAGCAGTGTGGGTTGCTGGTTGCTTTAAGCCTACACTTTGGCTGCTTTGGTTTAAAATAAACAGGAACAGTGTGCGCTGTTTGTGAGTTCATACTCCCATAATTGCTGCAGCCCCCCAAATGGAATTCATTCAACACATCTCTTGTTTGAGAAAAATCTAGAGGTCAAGATAGTCCCTTTTCACACCTTTCCTCATTATTTTGGGGTTGAATATTGTCTAGATGAATAATTGAGAAACTTGAGAGGGACTGAGTGAACAGTGGCTTAAAAAAATAAAATAATGCTTTGATATTTATTTGATTGATAAATTAAAAAAATTAGATTGACCCAATCCGAAGAGGAGGAGGAAACATTTAATACTTATGTATCAATGAGCCCTTTGTACAGATCTTTATTTTGCTAAAGTAAAGGGCTGAAAATGAAAATAAATGCAAGTATTTGAAATTGCATAGATGGAAGCAGTCTAGTGAAAAAAAAGTTCAGTGTGCTCACAGGACTCAAGTTAGGTGTACATATTAATCCTATTGACTCTAAAGGGATGAATGATGCAAGTACCTGTGTGTCTGTGGCTTGGTGGGGTAACAGCTCCTGTCTTGCAGAGATTCACTGCTGAATCTCCCTCATGAATGCATGTTGTCTTCCATCCCTTGCTTCTCCATAGATGAAGTGGTCAATTACAACTTCTATAATCCTGTTAATTTTTCTAAGTTCAGTTGCTCCAAGGTGATGTAGTGATGGCAGGGTGGAACTTGTCCCAGTGGGTGGATTTTAATTTGGTATAATAACTCATGCAAAAGAAGGCTGTTTGAATTATGGGTGATCAAGAAAACTTCCTTTTGAGTTGTTAGTTTTGCAGAGAGCACTGATTTAATTCCTAGTTCCCACCTTCTTTCACAGGGACAAATAGCAATTTCTGGGTGATCCAGTACTCTGGATGCTTAGCTCCCCACCTGTGGGCCCAGATATGATGTGACAAGGAATGTGTCAGCTGCTGAATCTGCTGCAGTCTGTTCAAATCTTCAGACTTGATTCATCTGGTTCTCATGTTCTCAACTTCCCCAGTTTTGGATTAAGTAATTGGTATTTAGATAATCCCTAATAATTTTGTGCCTAGTAGGCCACATCTTTAAATCCCCATTCAATAACACTGGCATTTGTGTTTTTGCACAGGCAAAACATCCACTGATGCAAAGGGAGCATGTCCCCAAATAAGTTTAAAGGAGCAACCAACTCTGTCTGCAGTAGTAATTTCTTGCAAACTATTTTCTGTCAGTACATCTGCTTATGATATAGTAGCAAAATGAGTATCTGCACCTTTAGCATTCTCGGCTCTTAAGTCCTTTGCACTTTCAACAGAAATACTTTGGAGTTAGGGTGGGAGATGACAGTTTGTATGCTGTAGTGTCACTACTCTTTCAGTAAGAAAAACTCAATACACTAATCTAGTAAGACAACATTTATGATGAAGCTTAATTTAAATACATCTAAATTCAAACACATTTAAATTGATTCTAAATTTTTGCTAAGGGACAAGTTGTGATTTCCTATGTCTCCTTGACTGTTTTTTTCATTACCTTTAGATCTAGTTGTAATACAAAATTTGCAAATTAAGGCAAGAGTTTAACAGTTTTGTCTTTTTAGATATTTTTGCATAGAGCACCTCCAATTTATCATACCTTAATTAACAGAAAGCAAAAATGGATTGCATCAGCTCACAATGAATGTTGTCTTAGCAAATTAAATCTGATTTAATGCTTTAAGCCAAAGAAATATTTACATAGCTAATGAAACCGATTAACTTGGAATTATTTTGCAATGTTTAGTCATACAGTTCAGAACTAAAGTGATGTTAGTAATGTGTTGATTGTTATTAGTACTCAAGATAATCAAGCTTGCTAGATGATTAAATGTAAATACATAGTAAAAAAATTGGTTCAGGTTAATAAACAATTTCAAATAGCAAAATGCCCCATGGTGATAAAATAAAATCAAGGGGAGTTAATTGTACAAGTAGAAGCAAAGCAGCATTGAGAAAACATGATTTCTCTCTTGTCTGCTGAAAGATGGTGAGAAGCTGCTTCTTTTTAACTTCCTTTTGATTTGCTAATGATTTCATTGTGATACGTGTTACACTTGTACCTGAGAACAATCAGTACGTACGGGCCATGGACCTGGTGTACCCCGGTGTCCTACAAACAGATCTCAGTGAACTCCCAGAACAGTGAATGGGAACTAGCAGGTAGAGGCATAGTTGAGCAGCAATGAGGAGGTTATTTGTGGCCTGTGTGCATGGACAGCAGAGACCTTGGTTCATAGACAGCTCAGCTGTACCGGCGACTTGTTGGTTTTTCTTTTTGTTTGTTTGTTTGTTTGTGGTTTTTTGGTGGTATTGTGAGATTATTGCAAGCTGTAAAACAGTTTTGGCATGGTGTTGAAAACATGAGAATATAGTGGCATAGAGTCACAGAATTATCTTGGTTTGAAGGGACCTTTCAAACTGAGTCCAGCCATCAACCTAACTCTGACAAAAGCTGTCACTAAACCATATTTTGCTGTCTCTCCAGGGCCACTATTTTGGGTAGCTTGTTCTGGTGCTTCAGAATCCTTTTAGTGTAAAAAGTTTTCATAATATCTAGTCTAAACCTCCCCAGAGGCAACTTGAAGCCATGTACTCTTGTCCTGTTGCCTGGTACAGGTCTGGAGATGTGTGTGAAACTGCCCTTTAAGTTAGGATCTCTATTGGAAAAGCGTGAAAGGTCTGGAGGTTCAATCTTGTCCTTAGAGTAACAGAGGCCATCTAAGGGATTGTCTGTGTTGCACAATTTTTGAGTGGTTTCATGGGAGTTCTCTGAAGTCTGGAGATTGGAGTTAACTAGACAATTTCTTCACTCAGTTACACTAATGTAAACACCAATTAAATGAATGTACAAATATGTTTTCATACAGCTGTCATCAGAATTTGACTCCAAGAATCATCACTGACTCCACATTTACACACTCATTTTTTGTCTATGAATTAGGAAAAGCATAAATCAAATCAAGAGGCTGGATATTGTGTTGTCTGAAGACTTTCAAGTGTTTCTTTGTGGGTTTTCTCAGCCTGTTTCCTGGGATGGAAGGTTCACAGAGATTATAAATGTGAGACAGCACTGGAGGAAGGCAAGTCTCCTTCTGTGACTGTTCTAGCTTTGTCCAGCTGGCTGTCATGGCCAATATGCTAGCGTCTACAGCTGGTCAGATGGTGTAAAAGGTCATGTAAGATTTCCTCATCCACTTCACTGTGAACTCTGTTGTAAGTTTTTCCTATATGGACAAAGGAAAAGCAATGGTCATATGATATTTCTGCTATAGAAGGTGAGGTGGAAACCTGCAGTAGAAGGGTAACAACAGGCATGTGGTAGTGCAGACACAGTAGTAATTTGCACTCACCTTCTGTTTCTTTGCTGCTAAACTGTTTGCTTCATATACCATTGCATGTCCTCAACATGTCTCCCTAATACTTTGGTCTCGATCTCTCTATGGCTCTTGCCTTCATGGTGAGGTGTATAGATCTCCCCAACGTTTTTTTTTTGTTCTTTTCTCCCTTCATATCACTAGGCTTTGCTTCAGATCATTCTGACCTCTCTCCTTTGACTCCTTACTGTGAAGTTTTGTAATGCCTGTGGGTTATAATCCTATCTCTGTTATGGCTGGTGACGTCTTTTGATAGCCACATGAAAAAGGTTAAATTTAACTAAACTCTGAGCAGCTATTCTTGCACAACACTGCAGTGCTCTGCCAGTGTTTTCAATCTCCTGAAAGCCCTTCTCTATAGGATAGCATTCCTATTTCCCCATAATTCTGTAGGATTCATGGCTGCCAATAGATAAACAGTTTTCTAGACTCAACAGTAATGTTACACAGAGCTGCATCATGTCTCTGGCTTAGCAGACACTCTGGTCTCTTCCATATCATATGGATGATATACAGAGCAAGAAATCTATCTTTTAGTGGTGACAATGTAATCTTCCCAGATAATGTGAATGCATTTGTGAGACTTTTCTGTTCACTGATTTTTTAAAAAAAATCTAAGCACAGAGTGTCCTGCAGCTGAATAAGGAGGAGGCAGATGGCCCAGCTTGCTTGTTGCATGTATCTGTCAGACACTTTGGTGTGGTCATCTTTGAGTCTGCCACCTGAGTTCTTCCTCTTTGTCAAGTGAGAGTCTCTTCCTTTGTACCGTCTATTTTGGGGTTTGTATGTTTTATTTTTTTAAAGTAGCTACTGTGATGATACCCCTGGCTTCTGCTCAGATATTTTATGTACTGCTGTAATAATGTAACCTGAATTTTGTGTGTTGTATCATAAGTCCCACCAGCTTCTCTATGTCTAGGGGCTTTGCTGAGGGCTATGAAGAGGGCCAGGGGAAAAGGGAGGGTATTGTGTTATGTGTAACACCCCTCCTGCAGTGGCAGCCTGTGGAAGGACATCATATTTGTAATATCATCCAAATGCAGTCACAGTATGTAACCCATGAACCACACATAATTAGCTCCCAAGGGATATTCTAGATTTGCTTTTTTCAGTAAAAATCAAGAAAAACAATAACAATCTGTTTAATTTGGGGCAGAATCAAGCCCACTGCCAGATTCAAGGTGTTGTCCTATTCACAATAACTCTATATACTGGTAATTTTACTGCAAAGAATCCTCTCCATTGTCTCCATTACTGACTCAAAAATCTAACCTTATACTGTGTTTATGGCAACAGAACAATGTTTATAACAAGACTTTCCTGCTTATAATGTAATGGTATTCTTGGTCAGCATCCCTTGATGTTTTACAACCAAATTGTAAGTCCATATAAATGATTTATTGCACCAGAGCCTGGACAGGTTCTCTGTGTAGATTTAAAATGGAAGGACAGTAACTGTAAAATCTAACAGAAATTCATTGCACTTCACAGATGGAACAGATTAAAAAAAGCCCATAACTACAAAAGCAGATAAAGAAAGTGCTAAATTACCAAGGTGTAATGGAATACTGTTGCACGGTGCCATACAAACATCTTGGAAAAAAATGTAATTGATGCTTTGAAGGAATATATCAAAACTGAGCTTGTAACAGTTGTTTCAAAAGCTTCTCAGACTACCTATCCCCAGTGAGGGAAGCTGATGTGGTTACTTTTGGGTGGACATTGAACAGGAATTGGCTGAAATAACATTTGTTATTGTCAAAGCCTGACACAGATCTGCAGGCTGAGGAGTTTTGATAGTCTCAAGTTGCTAAAAAACATACAAAGCTTTCCTGAAAATTACCTCACTATGAAAAGGAGTAAATGTTGGGCTTTTAAAATTTGTTTTCTATTCTTTAGCTTTTAGGGTTTGCTTTCTTCCTTCTCTACCAACTTCTGTCTGTGACCATGAGCACTAAAGGCTTGTTTAATAAAACTGACAGCTATTGAAAGATTTGCCAATTAGTCAATCATGATGACAACACTAAATTGAAAAGGAACAAAATAACTCCCAGTTATTGGCAGCAAGCACAGACCAGGAAATTTAGAGCAAGTGGTAGGTTCCAGAGCTCTGATATGCCAACAAAGTAGAGAAAAGCAGGGTAGAGCCAGGCTTGGAGTTGGACGGAAGGAGCATCTGTGAAATTGCTGTCAGACTCCCAAGTTTTCAAAAGTCTTTTTTGGAAGTCTTGAGAGATTTGCAGACAGTAAAGATTTGCCAGTTAATGCTGACTCATGTTCTTAGTTGTACTCATTAATTAGGCATCCCTTTACTTAATACAGAACTCTTCTTAGACAGACTAAATGGCAGCAGTGAACTTGCTCTTCGTGCAGGTCTATTGTGGTTGCCAGGAGTAACTCACCACAGTCAAATGAAGTGTGTCTGCACTCAGTGCCTCATCTGACTTGGAACTGTTTGCTTCATCCCTTGATTTTGTTGCAAGCCCGATTTTAAGGAACAGGAGAATGAAACAACATACACTTATTTTTTAAAACCATATTATGTTATCTCTGTCTTTAATTCCAAAGAATTTGTTTTTACTATTCTGCCCATTAAGCACTAAGGCTACCCCAATAGTGTCACTCTTACAGGGAATTGTACTAGATGTATTATGTTTGAAGGATAAATTCACTTCACAGGCAGAATTTAACAGTTATCTTCCAGCTTTGATTTTGCTCAGGGAATATAGGAACTGAAATACCTCCTGCTACTAGATTTCCCTCATCCTTTATACAAGCCCACACTGAGCCCTTCCTTTGAAAAGGCTCATCTCTAACTTTTTAACTGCTTACATAGGGAGGAAATGAGAAGCTGAAGTATCTTCTTGCTTTGTGACCCCATCACTACCCTAAAAAAGAAAAATGGTTTGGTGTCTCTTTGATCCTTTTCTTGCAATACACAATAGTTGGGCTTGTTTTGTTGGATTCTGGATGGATTTTACCCACTGTGAAAATGTATGTAATGCTCAAAGAGATCATGTAAGCAACAGTACTGGCAGTGGTGTTAAATGGTTACTGAATTCTAGCTGTCAGCTGGTTGGCTATTGATTTTGTGTAAATAAACAAAAAACTCTTTCCAAAACCTGAGTGTCAGTGGCCTATAGTGCACAGTTCTCTGTGCTGCAGGGGTCATTATGTGCACATTCATTGTTCAGGCCACATGGGAATTCAGAATAGATATTCCTATTGTGTTTGTTTTCCCTGTTTATACTAAGGTCTATAACTGATTAGATTCTATGTATGGAGTGAGCTGTTTTACTTGGATGCTGTAACTGGGACTTCTCATTATCCATCTATGCGGCAGAGCAGATCAGAGGTGGACACCAATGTGCCTGTGCTCAGAAAACCAGCAAAAATGGCAACAACTTGGATGCAGAAGTGTTAGTAGCTATAACTTTACACCCTGGTTTGCTCTTGGCTATTTGGCACAACTGTATATTTCTTGCAAATCAAGTCTATTATAATCAAAATGGGGACAGGCAGAGGTCTACCTTAAAATTGAGCTCCTTAAATCCAAGTCAGGAAAGGTCTCCTGAGAAATGTAGCTCTAGCTCACAGGAAAGTCTCTTTATGTTGCCAAATGTAAAGAGATCTGAGAGCTTGGGTCTGTGTCTGTGTGATATGTGCAAAAAAGTACTTGAGTACAGAATAGCTGAGGGCAAATGATAATTACAGATTGAAATCTAGAGATCTGTAGTCTTCAGTTAAAATAAATTGGATTTTCATTTTGGGTCTTTATTATTCATAATGTAATAGGTAAATTTATGCCTTCACTAAAGGTCTATATACCAATGATGAACCCCCTGCTAATACCCATTAACTGAAAGTCACAGCACGTCAAAACAGTGCATCATTTTGAAGTCTGTAGTGGGCACGTGTGTTTCCTTGGCTTTGCTTGCTTCCAGGGGAATGTGCTGCAGGGACAGATGAGAAAGTTCTGGTTTTACTGCTGTAGGCAGGTACAATTTGCAAATGACACAAATTAACTGGCAAAGCAGGCAGAGACACTAGATCTTTCCTACTCAAAGGGAGAATGTAAAATTTCATGCTTGTGTCCATATGATTTGCAGAATTGGAGGTCTTGTTTGCTAAAACTTAAGAAAGACAGTAGCTGTGAGTTGATATGATTGGATCTCATTTCTGTAAAGCTAAGAATCTTTATTGCCTTAAGAAAATCACGTTCTCATCATCCCCTTGTCAGTTACCTTCAGTTCAGATCTTCAGCATTGTTGAAGTTAGATGGTTTTCAGCTAGGGACTAGTAGAATAGTTTGGGCTGGAAAGTGACCTCAAAGATCATCTAGTTCCAATCCCACTGCCATGGGAAGAGACACCTCCCACTGGAGATTAAAGACTGGCATTGAACTCTTCCAGGGGTGGGGTTGCTGCCATGGAAGGTGGTTAATTGCTGCAGTGACTGGTCAGTTAGGACTGTAAATTGATGATGACAGCAATCCATGTCTGCTGTATGAGGAGGGTGTTTGCTGGGAGTGCTGGCTGCTTTGTCAGGCTTTATGGTGCCCCCAGGGACTACAGCCCATACTCTTCCTCCTCTGCTTAGTAGGATGGAGAATGGTTGGGTTATTTTCTTCCTGGATGGTGGTTTTGGTAAAGATACAAACAGCATCTCTTTTCCAAGCTGCTTTCTGCCTTGCTTTCACCCTTTTCTTCCTTTTCACCACATTTTCTTTTAAGGGTAGCACACACTTTGCAAAAATAAGCTCACAGGTGCAGGAGTTACATACTTCTAATCTTTCTGGGTAGCTGAAGCACATGGGTCTAAGGTTTACTTGTTTATTGTACATAAAGCATGTACAATTCAGCGCTGTGGGAATGGTCTGAAGTCACATTTAAGAAGAATAAATCCTGAGTATTCTATATCTATAACATGATGTTCATTTCCATGTGTTGGAATGGGATTGGGGGAGCAACTGTTTGCATTTCAGCCATGACAGCAAAGACAGATGAATGGGATACACAATTGATGTATTGCTTTAGGTTTATGCTTATTTTATGCCAGTGTTCCTTTGAGGATATCTGGGGATCAGTTCTTGCTAAGTGACAAAGAGAGCAGGGACAGTACCTGTCTTCTTACAAATGGTGTTCACTTTGCATTTGAGCATATTACTATTTCTACTGCTAAGGACAGGGATAGTGGATGAAAGAGTTCATCAAACCCCGTTTCTTATTGATGTCTTTTCTAAGTAATCATAGCATTTCAGTTTCATGTACCTTTTTTTTTTTTTCCCTGAAAAGATTATAAACTAGAGAGCATATTGACTGGAAGAAAGTAGCTGCTAATCTTCTGAAACTAATGTTTAATCAGTGATGGAAAGAAAATAACTAAAAAGCTTCATCTAGCTAATTAAATAAAGCTGGTTATTCTGTTGGAAATGGTTAATGAACCTTAAGTAATATAATTATTTTCAGAATAATAAAGCAGGAAAAAAGTGATTAATTATTTAAAATTAAATAATTACAATGTGTTCTTCACTCTAAAAAGTTATAGATGCCAAAGACTAAACAACCACTGTGCTCTTGATTCCCCATAAAAAGGGTATTTTGCATGAGTTTGATACCTAGCTTGTTCTGAATTTTCTTCTTTAGGATAATCTCCAAGGGAATTTGCCTCCCTCAGTGCTTATTATTCTCATTTTTAGGGACTGCAGTACTTTATTACCCTTAAAATCAGCTGTGATTATATTAACTGTGGAAAAGGGATGCAGTGCAATGATTCTGATCACAGCAGTAACAGCTCTGAGCTCAGGCTCTGCGGTTTGCTCTGCTGCTGAAATGCTGCTGGGGCAAAAGGGTGTGTGGCATGATGGGCAGAAATCCTTCCTATCAGCTGGAGTTCAGCTAGTCTCTAAAATGTTTCCCATCTCTACTCTTTGGAGATTACAGACAAAGGGGTAATTTCTCTAAGAATGGCAGACTGTAGCCTAATTACCTCTGCAAGTGTTGGGAGCCTCTATTTTGGGAGCAGAGCTGGCTTAATGCTGGGCACTTTGGAAAATCCTACTCTGCTCTGTCCTAATAACCATGATTTTTTCCCTCAGAGAATCTGAAAGCTAACACTGGGCGGTTAAAAAAAACCCACAAAAACAAACCAAAAAAACCCCAGCACCACCAACAACAGAGTCCCAGAGCTGGGAGGGAAGTTCCTGCAGAGCTGCTATCCCAGACAGCTCCAGATAAAGTATTTTTATTTACAAGGCTCATCCTAAAGGAAGGGGTAGTGCAGAACAGCTTGTCCTAGGAGGATCCCTGAAGGAAAGCATTAGTGCATTTCTTCTCTGCTGACACTGGCATTGTTGCACACATTGCTGTCCTCCCTGATGATTTAACAGCCACCTCTGCTCTCTGCCCAGAGGTGAGGTAGAACTTAGTTTCAGCACCACCCTGGTGATGTGGATGCTCACCTCATGAGGCTCTTTAGCGAGGTAGAGGAGCTCCCTGCTCGCTCCTGCATCTCCCCATCTCTGCAGGGATCAGGCTCAGTCTGATGAGGGGAGTTCAAAAAGCTGTCTGTTGGGAGAGAAAGGGAGTGGATTTTCACCTGCCTCCCTGAGCCTGACTCAGATCCCTTTCCCATCCAAGGACATCAGATGAGAACCGCAAAGAGCAAAACACGTCCCCTTGTTTTTACTTCTTTTGCTTATCTGAGTTATATTCAGCACCCGATAACCACACATACTCTCACTGAATAGTCCTTTAACTTTGCCAAGTGCACCCAACCTAAGTGCAGATTCAGCGTGTGTCATCAATGAAATAAACATCACAGATATTTAAAATTATATCTTACACTTGAGAGAGACATGCTGAAGACATAGAGAAACAATAGATTTAATTAGGCTTTTAAAATGTGACACATCTATTATATGTTCCATTACTGCTTTAAAGAAGTCTGTTTCTGTATAATAAATCTTCCTAGAGTACTACCATTTAATTAAATGGGTGTTAGCACTGGGAACAATTAAAAAAAGTTTATGCATTTTCAGGGAAACCCTATAGCAAGATGTGCAAAATAGCATACAATAAAAAGATAAATTAAGTCCTTAGTGGGTTTGAGCTGCTGCATGTTGGAAATTTGAGAAAAAGCATTTCAAGGAAGTAGGCAATTTTACAGTGTAGCAAGAAGTCAGTTCTGCCTCCAAGGTACCAGCCTATGTCCTCTGGAATTTTGCCACTGGCAAAAGATCCCAGATAGATGTATGGATTAATACTAGTAAGTGAAATTCAGCCCTGAAGAAATGAAGAAGTTCATTCTTTAAAGTCCCATATAGAAGTGAGTCTCAGCAGCAGAAAGTATGCATAAATAGGTGGGAAAAAAAAAAAGTATTCCACAATTGTGAATAGGCTCTGAGTAGACTCAATCAAGAGTCTCTCTGCTTGCGGGCTTCGGTGTTTGAGATCTTGGGTCCAATTTAAGTTTAGGATGTAGTTTGCATGCTAATACATGTAAGCAAACAGTAAAGCTTTTGCAACTAGAACACAAGATATACATTTTATTGCATATTAAAACCCATTTCAACACTGCATTCAACACAGCTTTTACTGTGTTTTTCCCCTCAGTCTGCCTTGATATAAATAAGCAGCCTTGAAACTAACATCAAAACTAAATAGCATTGAATATAATGAAACAACACTGAGTCTAATGAAGCAGAATTGCTATGTAAACAGGGATGCTTTTATCTCATTGGAATTTTTATGTCCTTGCATGTCTCTCAGCTACATTTTTGCAAACTGATTCTTAGGAAATGTCTGATATCTCTTTATGATGGTTAACAGAGACCAAGACAGTGCTGTAATGTGTGCTTAGTGCAGTGGTGTGAAAGCAATATTGGTTTTGCTGTTTTAGAAGGAAAAATGTTTGTTGACCTCACCGTATTACCAGGGGTTGGCTGTAAAACTTGCTAGCCTTGAAATGCCAATAGGTGTCCTTCGCACACAGCCGAAGGTCGGGTGAAAGCGTCCCTTGGAAGCTCATTGCCAGTGAGCATGTGAGCTCTTTCATTGTCTTTTAATGTCTTTGTCCAGATATCAGCAGCAATAACACAAGCAATAACAGCAAACCTCATAAAACTTTCTTTGGGCTGCAAACGCTGCCAAAGGAAGAGTTTTTCTCCTCCTGCTGTAGTCTAAGCCATACCAGGACACTATCTAACCTTCTGCTGCTGGGGAAGGGTGAAACACCCAGCCGCTGCCTGGACATTTGTTCTTCATCACCTTGGGCATATGCAGGGGCTCTGCCCAGAGTGGGAAAGTACATGGTTCTTACAGAGCTAAGGAAAATAACAAGTAAAGACTTGTCTAAAGTGGCTTTTTTATCACCTTCTTGCTCTATAATCTTAAATCATACACTTAAATTTATTTGGCTTGCATTTGAATGTTATCATCTTTGCTGATACATGCTTTGGGCCCTTTTGGACAGCTGCTCAAAATTTTGCCTTTGAAGTTAATATGGTCTATCTTCTTGTATAGGAAATCCATTGAGCAGAAATATGGGAATAAATGCTGCTCTTTGTCAGTATTGAATGTGGAAGTGTTTCTGGTAGTACACTGGCAGGTCCTTTCAAATTATTCACATAAATTCATGTCATAATTTCATGTCATAATTTCATAATCAAGGTTGGAAGGGACCTTTCAGATCATCAAGTCCAACCATCAGCCCAACTCTGACAAGCCTCATACTCTCTTAACTTAAAAACAGATGATGGAAAAGCATGCTAGTGTGTTTTTTTTTGTCTGAAACATTTACTCTCTGGAAACAACCACAGGAAACCCCTGAGTTAACTATTACTCTGAACTGTCCTGTTCAGGCTAAGTAACTGTCCTGTTCAGGCTCATGGCTTCATTACTTAAACTACTATCAATGCTGCCAAATCTTGCAGCTGCAGTGCTGCTCTTAATCCTCTTGATCCTGGAATTTTTCTTTTTTTGGTGAGAATTTGCTTCACTAAAAAGTCTTTCCAGATCCCCTGACTTTTTGCTCCTCTCTTTGAGAGAAGTAGCCTTTTAATGGTCATTGCCTGTTAATGGGCATTGTATAAGGAAGAACCTTGGCATGAGATTTCTTGTGTCTATGTTGAAGACTTGGACTTTGATTCTAAAAACTAGTTCCTCAGCAATCAGGTATCACATCAGCTCTGCTTAAGAAATATGCATCCATTATCTGGGCTTTCTATTCCTCTCCCAGGGTTGTTGAGTCTCTAATCAGAAATTTAGGGGAATGGCTAGCTGGTCCAACTTCCAAATACTGAAAAACCTACAAGTAATGTAGCATGTAACTGAAATCACATAAAGTTTGGGTATGAGGAATGAAGCTTCTGACGCTGCATTTGTATTATGAAGACGGTAACAAGAATGGAAAATGTCACAGGAGTAATTCACTTATTATCAGTCTTTCGTACTGTAATTATCTAGTCCTTCTTGCTTTGGGCTCCCATTTTCCTATATAGCTTTTGGGCTAAGGTGGGTTTGGCTTTTAGTGATCTAATAAATACAAGCAATGGCTTGTGATTTGTTTAATATTTTGAACTAAAAGGTCAAGGGTAGGAAGATTAAAAAGTCATTGGAGGAAATGCTCAGTAAAAGCCATCTCTTGCTGGAAACACGGTTTCTTAAGTAGGCATAAAATCAGCTTAAGCCAAGCCCAAATTAAAACAGAAAGGAGAATAATGTTAGTGCATAGACACCATCAGCTACAGAAGGGTAAGTGAAGTCAAAAACCATGTGGGGAAACAATACCCAGGATTTCCCACAGAGTCTCTGCAACATTTATTTTTTTGAGCACACGTGAAAAAAATCTGTCTGAAAGTCAGTGGGTCTGAAGGTAGTGATTGCAGTGGTCTTGAGCCTACTCTTTCCAGTTTGGGTTTTGCAAATTAAGTTTGAACTTTTAATGACTTTTTTTCCAGGTAAATGATTGCCTATGCAGTAAGTAACTGGTATTCTTTTTTTTTTTTTCCCCACCAACATATGAATCCTGACAAAGGGAATTTGGCTCAGATAACCCCACTGTAAGCAAATAACCCCGTGCAGCAAAGTTTGTCAAGCTTAATGCAAAGCAAACCCTCTGAGGATGATGCAGTAGTGTGTTTAAATGCATATATAATTGCATGTGAAGATTTGTGTGTGCTGGAGATCTGTCTGTCATCAAGCACTTTTAATTCTTATCTGATGGTGAAAATCAAATTCCTACTGGAAGATTTACAGCATACTAAAATGGATTGAAGTTTGCATGGCTAACCAAAAAGATGTGCTGCTGAGATCATCCATTCCAGCTTTAAAAGCAAATGTGTTGAGTGAGTTCTTTCTCCTCCTCTCATGTGTGGGGATAGCTATGCATGTGACATTTCTCAGACTCTTGGTCACTTCTCTCATCCTTTTCAACACTTGCACTGCATGCAAGGAAATCACAATATCACTGGCTCGTAGGTGGCTAGAGCTCTGCTAGCAGAGCCTCAGATGAGACAAAATAATGGAGTATTTTATGAAAGTCTGCTTTCTGCCAAACAAAAGTCTTAAACTCCAGCATCTACCTTCATCCCACCTTCTCCTGCTCTTCCAGGTCTGAGGAATACCACCTCCTCCACACCATTCCCTCCCTCCCCCCCCCTTTCTCCTTCCCTGGGAGGCAGATAGAGGAAAAATTCAAAGACTCTTTGTTCCACATTTTTAATCCTGTGCTGAGAGTGCTCAGCTGCAGAGGGCTGCCTTGCCTCTCTTCTTGGCAGTGGTGCAGAATTGGTAGGGGAGAAATCATTCATGGCTGCTGGCAGGAATGGTTGAGACCATGTTTGTGCAATATAAGAACTGTAGATTTGAGAGAGATGAGTCCTTTCCTTCTCTTGGGGACAGTCTGGAGAGTTTACACATTTCCCTGGGGTGTTGGACAAACGCCCTGTTTGATGTCATCTGAAATAAGCTCTTTCCATCACAGAAAATGGGATCATGTCTGCAATGATCTTGAAATATGATGTTAATTTTAAGTATTTCTTCTGAATGACAGTACGGGAGCCATTTTGCTTAAATGTCTTCTCTCTGTTAAAGAAAATAAGCTGAGCACATATCTGATGGGGGGTTTAGCTATACATTTTGTATGTAGAATATAGGCTTTTTATCATTTTTATGAAAGGATGCGAGTGTGAAGAGTATGGCTTGGAATGTAATTAACAGTTTATTGTGCATTTGGGGATATCTACGTTTTTATAAGATAAACCTCTTGTAGCTCTGGTGAAACTGCAGGCACAACTTATCTCTGCAGGGCTGAGAGCTCAGGAAAAGAGTCATCTTTGTTGCAGGCACAGGCTGAGAGAAGACACTGTTCTGTCAGGCAGTCCCATGGATAGCCAAATGGTGCTGTTGACTATGCATGGCAGTTTGGCACTGAAGGTGTGATTTAACATAATGTGTAGTATTTTCTTATTAGTAAAAGTGGAAACGTATTGTACCTGTAATTATCACCGCCCAATTTAAAAATGTTACTGCAACAGTGCTGGGTCATTCTGACCTTCCACTGTGGAAAGAGAAGAAGCTATTTAGTACTTCTTTTATAGTTTCTTAACAGCATCTTTTTTTCCCTGGGATGTTCTGAGCAGTTAAATCAGCCCTCCCACTAAGCAGGATCATGGCTGTCTTATTTAGTTGCAGAAAACATTTACCATATACTATGGTAAATCACACAATCAATCTTCATGCTAATCATTCTCTGCTGGAAGCTATTTACTACAAAAACTTCTCAAATTTTCTTACTAGCTGGAGAGCAGAGAGTCACAGCCAAAAGAGTGATTCATTTATGTTGGTTTTATTTTTTTTTTAATAAAAGCAAAATTGAATACGTTGGAAAAGGTTTGAGTGTTTGAGATTACACGGGTAAAGACTGAACAAAAAAAATTCAGAAATTGTCTTCTTTAGTAGGGTCTCTCTTTTAATAACCCCAGGTCTAATTTCAGCTGAAGTCACATGCCTCAATATTTATTTGCTCCCATGCTGCCATTTAAATTATGGATCTCTGATTTACATTCATCAAGTATTTGTTGTAGTGGTTTCATTAGTGTTAACTCTGGTTGTCACCAGCGCCCATGGCTGTGCCTAGGGGTGTGCAGCTCCCTGTGAGCTGAGAGCATTCTCCAAAGGTTTCAATGTCATTCTGCCCATAAGCACTGCAGTACATTTTACCCCTCTTTCATCACCCAACTTCAGAGCTAACAGCTGGTTACACAATTTAGAAATTATGAAGTTCTGCAGAGTCCTAGAAACTTGCTATTTTGATTTGTATTTAGTATGAAATATTCTATTTTATTTTTTCTGTGGTATAGAATCATAGAATAACAATCAAAAGCTTAGAGTGCGGTTTCTGATTGATTGCAATGCATTGTCTCCTTCTAGAATATTCCTCCTCCTGATGATAGAGGAGAGCTTTGATTTAGCAACAAAGCATCTGGTGCCTGTCTCTGATGTTCTTCTGTTTCCTCAGAACACTGCAGTTTGTGCAGGGAGGCAGGGGGAAATATAGACTCAAAAATATTTGCTAGGATCCAGTGCGATTAAATATGCTACAGTTTTGCATTGATGATTAACACCAACAGAGAAAAAATAGCTGCCACCTGCAAAGATGCACCTACATCCAATGACATGGCAATAAAGGGACTGATAATGGTATATATCAGTACTTACACAGCAGTTTTTCTGCTAGTTATGCAAGGTCTGATCGGGCCAAGCAAAGTTTTTGTGATCCTTTTGCAGCATGGAGGAGGAACACCTCTGGGCATGGGAAAGCGTTTGACCTCTAATTGTGCTATGCAGCCATTCAGGCAAGGTATAGAATCATAGAATAGTTTGGGTTGGAAGAGACCTTCAAGATCGTCTAGTTCCAAGCCCTCTGGCATAGGCAGGGACACCTCTCACTAGATCAGGTTGCTCAATGCCTTGCCCAGCCTGCCTGGCCTTAAACACCTCCAGAGAGGGGACATCCCCAACCTCTCTGGGCAACCTGTTCCAGTGTTTCACTACACTCAACTTATGCCAGTTTGAGGAAGTTTGAAAGTGCCAGAGATTTTTATTTATTAAAAAAAAAAAATTCAAAAGAAATAGGCATGTGAAGCAATTGGATGTCTGGAGTTTGTGCTAGGTCTCTTCAGAAAGGAAATAAGCATGATTAACACCAACTGAAAAGGGCTCAAGTTGTTCTGGAAAGGAAACATAAAAATTTGGTTTTAAATACGTGTCTGGGATAGCGCTGCAGAGTGCCTCACCCTCTGCTGCACTGTATGTTTGATTTGTTTTCCAAAATCTAACAGCTTAAGGTTTGAGTCACCCTCCGTTAAGTTGAACAAAATGAAAATGCCAACACTTTAAGAAAACTTCTTGGTGTGGCTCCTAACTTGAAAAATAAATGTGGTATCGTGGGTGTCCTCCTCACTACAGAGAGAAAGAAGCCATTTAGCAAAGTGGGGAATTTGGAGGGTTGGTCCATAGAGTCACAGAGTTGTAAGGGACCTTCAAAGGTCATCTGGTCCAACCTCCCTGCAGTGAGCAGGGATATCCTGAACTAGATCAGGTCACTCAGAGCCTTGGCAAGGCTGACACTAGGGATGGGGCCTCCACCACCTCTCTGGGAAGTCTGTTCCAGTGCCTCAGCACTCTCATGGTAAAGAACTTCTTCCTTTGCATTACTCTCTGGGGAAAAGCGCTGGACAGAAAACTTCAGTCTTTAAGTGATTTCTGCTTTTGGGCTTGTTTCTGATGTTACCATTATCAGGTGCTTGTCCAGGACATGGAAGCTGATTCATAAGTGGAGATTCGATTACTTAAATCAGAATTACCTGGAACATAAGCATGTGTGACAAAGCCCTTGGTGAGAGGGCACGAATTACAGCCTCTCTTGTTGGCCAAGCGCAGTCTGTATGGTGGGAGATGCAAGAAAGGTGGGAGAGGGCTTGCTATAAAGTAGTGCTGAGTGTGGGCAGGAGTGTGGACTCTTATGGCAGGTGCTGTGCCTGCAGTCTCAGCCTTACCTGCTATTGGATTTCCTCCTCCTCATATTTGCTGCAGGAGAGCAGGTGGGTGGAAGGAGGTCTGGACTCAAAAGGCATCTGGGAGGCTATGGCTACAGGAAAATTATATGAAATAGTGAATCTGAAGGCATCTGCTCAGAAAATTGCCAGAGGCTACATGTGAACCTGGAGCTATGGAAGGAACAGGGGAGTGCTGCTGTTTGCAAAGTGGGTGAAGTAGCCCACATAATCCTTGGTACAAAAGATGCTTGATACTGTCTCAGCAGGGTTATAATTTCCAGTTTAATGGATTTGAGGCCCATGGTGATTGACTCGGAAAGTAGATATCAATTCTCACCTCCACAAAAAAGCAGTGCAGGCAGTGCCAGAGTTGCAGTGCAGTCATGCTCAGTGCACCCTCCTAAATGTGCCCAAATGCCTTATAGGTATACAAAGCAAATAAAGTTGGATTACGAGGTAGGGACTCCTATAGCGCTCAGGGGGATGCTAATTGGATGAATCAGTGTACCCTGGTTTTGGAACTTCTTAACTTTCTCGTGGCCTCAAGGAGAAGTAAAATATGAGCCACCTAGGATACTACACCATACAGATCTCCTTGACTACATTGCCATAAGAGAAAAGCCCCATCATGATTCCAGGGATGCAGAGGGTGGCCTGTGGGCAGGTGTTTTAGTGGATGACACTGCATGGTGTTTTCCAAAAATTAGGGCCACACTCACTTGTGATACTCGTCACCAAAGCAGATGGTGATACAGGGGTATGCCCTATTGGTGCATATATTACCTGTCCTCAGAGTGACATGTTGCATCCTTGTTCCCCATGGTGACAAAGGCAGAGAGGTAAATCAGCAGATTGTCCATTTAAGCTAAATATGGGATCCTGTCTTTATTTCTGCAACATAAAGAGGAGGAGTGATGGTAGGCCAGCAGCCTGATGGAGTCATGGACATGGGAGTAGATCTCCACTGTGATTAATGATCGTTGTCACTAAAAAAGGGCATTTTAATGTTTTAAATACCTGTTTCATAATGATCAGAGTTTTCAGGTTGCACTATAGGGTTGATTAATGTGTACTTCAGGTGTGCCAGAGGCTCACGTTTATTACATACACGGCATACTCATTAATTGGCAGTGCAACAGTCTGTCATGCCATATTGCTTAATTACATTGTCTCCCCCCACCTAGGGCTTGTGTGTTGTACAAAGCCATAAATACTCCAAGAGCCCCATTTCCACTGAAATCAGTAGGAGTTTTCCCATTGTACTTGGATAAGAGAAGGACTTTGCTGTAAAAGTAAAATAAGGCAGATTGCAGCTAACAGGGACTTTCAAGTGGCAAGAGAGGCAGCAAAGGACATGTGAATTATGAAAGATCAAACTCAAAAGAGATCTGAAAAGATTACAGAATAAACTGGAAAATGTTAAAGGAGGCATAAGAGTAGCAAAGACAGACAGTAAAATGAAAATTGGACAAGTAAAAATAAATAAGAGATACTTCAAGTGGATAAAGAATAAGAAGTGAATGGATCAATGGGGATTCTGCAAAATGGAAAGGGTAATTTTGTAACAGAAGCAGCAGATGTTGTTGAATAAATAAATGAATTATGTGTTTGTTTTCACAGAGGAGAATGGGAGAAATTCAATATAGAAAACAAGAATGGACTAAGGGAGGGACTACAGGAGTAAGCCCACCACCAAGGCACAAGTGCCTTTCCCTGAGGGTTTGCTCTTTGATCCATAAATGGGTTGCTCATCTCACTGTGGCTAAGTCTGAGAGGTGTTATTCTCCTGGGACAAGATCTGTCCTTTTTGTTCGTCGTTTCTGTGGGAAACAGGACCTATATGAGGACCTGTTTTTCATCTGTAATGCTGCAAGCCCTGTTACTGCCAAGTATGTGCCAGATAACCAGCGTTCCTGCACTGCAAGAATAACTCAAAGTGCAGGAAATTGAAACCAGAAAAACTCCAACCTATTAACTTTTGTCAGCCGTAATTTTTGCTTTTATCTTTTTATCTTTTAAAATAATTCCCCTCAATAGTTATTTGATAATGTTTTTAGCCTAGCCCTAAATGTCTATCAACTGCCTATCACAGGAACAGGTTTTGTTGCATAACAGTAAAAGGAATGTCTACTGAGAATTCCTTTAATGGGCTAAAATAGCACTTGATTAAGCTGGAACACAAGAGGTTCCACATAAATGTAAGAAAAAACATTTTCATGGTGAGGGTAACAGAACACTGGAACAGGCTGCCCAGAGAGGTTGTGGAGTCTCCTTCTCTGGAGACACTCAAAACCCACCTGGACATCTTCCTGTGTGACCTGGTCTAGATGTTCCTGCGCCGGCAGGGAGATTGGACTAGGTGATCTCTTGAGGTTCCTTCTGATCCCTGAAATTCTGTGATTCTGTGATTATGAACATAGTGGCTGTCAGGATATGGAAATGTATTGGTTGTTTGGTGTTCTCTTGTTTATGAATATATGTTAAGTGCAGCAAAATAAAGAATGATGCATCAGATGTAAATGGCTAAAATAATTGAATGCAAAGAGTCTGTAATCCTGAACTTCAAGGTGTGTTATTTGGTATCAATCAAGGACTAAATGAATGTGCTCCTTCTCTTTACCACTTATTTAGTACCAGAAAGAAATGTGAAAATGTGAGGCATGTTAAAAAACAAAACCAAACCAGTATGATGTAATAGCTGCAGAAATAAAATATATCCATATCTATATTAAAGAATCAAAAATATCCCTAAAGCTTATAGGTTAACATAGCAAGTGCCGAAAATAAATTTGACAAATGCACAAACCAAGTATCTGTGATTCCATATAAATCAAGGTAAATAAATAAGCAGACAATAGTGGAAGTGTTTCAAGAGACATGAATGTTTATTGGGATGGAATGAAAAGAAAGAAAAAAAATTCCACCAACTACACAGAAAAGTAAAAAATCCATCCTTGCAGGCTCCTGCTTGTGCTGGGGGGAAACATACAGTGTATGGACCTTAGTGGAAGATAAGCACAGAAACTGTTCATCTTTGAAGTCAGAATATTTTAGGACTGGTGTGACCCTTTGTGTAATAATATTTTGAGGAGTTTGACTTACAATCCAACCCTGTCTCGTTGTGGCTGAGTAGGGAAGTGGTTCTGACTGAAGCTGAGGGAGTAAGGCATGATGAGCAGGATGCACCTGAGATGCTCCATCTCTTTTTAGATGGGATAGAATTGATCATGCCAGGCCTTTTGGGATGGGAATGCTCCCAGCAGAAACAAGAGCTCTGGAGATGACAAAGTGCTTCATATGTGATAAATGGTTGAAAGGAGGCAGTAACACCACATCACTGCAGTCTGGATTTGAGCACATAAATACAAGCCTGCTTTGATCACCTTCTACTGCCACATTAAAAGCTTCATACCTTCCTAAGGGAAGCAATTCTAAATGCCAGGCTGATCTTAGCCTAATTTTTGCAGTTTAATCTTGTGTAGTTAGTAATGGCACTGTCTGCAATCCAACTTTGGGTAGAAAAGAACCTGAGAAAAAGGTAGCCACCTCTTGCACCTTATCTGTGGCACACACTTATTTGCTTAGCATTTAATTCAGCTGCTGTCATCCTGGTGTTACAATCCATCCTACCTTTCAAAAAACAGCATGTAAAGTAGTAAAAAAGATAGGGAAATACAGCTTAAAAGTTGATGTTGTAATTGAAGTCAGATTAAGGTAAAATTTTCTCTTACTAGAACATAGGAAGTTCTGCCTAAACATAAGGAGAAACGTCTGTACTTTGAGGGTGACAGAAGCATGGGAACAGGCTGCCTAGAGGGGTGGTGTAGGCTCAGTCTCTGGAGACATTCAAAACCCACCTGGACACATTCCTATGCAACCTGCTGAAGGTGAACCTGCCCTGGGGCAGGACTGTAGTAGATCCAGATAAGTCCTTTGCAATCCCTCTCCTTCTGTGATAATAGGATATTATTCAAAAGTAGAGAGGGGCAGATAGGATATAATTCAAAAGTAGAGAGGGTCAGATTTGTACTGTAACCCGGGATGCTGATCGGTCAGGCATGATAAGCTCCATCTATCTGTCTTTCTGAAATGTGATGTCCAAATACAAGTGCACCCAAGCCTCACATTAAGCTCTGGTAACCTTCAATCTGCTCCTGCATCTGATATGGGTGGCAGCTCTGGCTGCAGGGAGATGCAAGACAGATACCATGCAAGATGGTTTTTCTAGTTAGGGAAGTGAGCCTCAGCCTCACCAAGACCTGAGGTTGCCTTGCATGTCACTTGCACCCCTCTACTGCTCTGGGGATAAGGAGAGTCTACCTCTGTCTTGGCCACCAGAGAATTTTCCTTCATGGGTGGTGGCTCAGCTTAATGTCTTCTGGTGAAAGTCAAAGGTGAGCAGCAAGCAGAAGGTCCAACAGGCCCCGTGGGTGCCCAGACAGTGAGTGACACCTGGACATATATCCCTAGTGTGCTGATAGGTTGTTTTTTTCCAGAGATATTCCTTCACTGGGGATGAAGAAGTATTAGACCAAAGCCTGTCATTTATCTGTTTAAAAAAGCTATTTTGACAAAGGCTTGCTCACAGTGCTGGGAGTACATTAGTACATTTTCTTACTTTTTTTTTCCCCCCAATAATAAATCTTTCATAAAATTAAGGCATTGACATTACATCTCTGTTAGGGTAATTTACTCCCCACAGTAATTTTGACTTAGTTTGTTCTACATGGAGTGATATTTTAATCATCCTTTCAGTGCTTATTGATGAGGGTTTGCTGCAAAAAAATGAGAAGATTAGTTTAAAATTATCCCTTGTGAATTTAAAACAATAACAAGGAAGTGAACACAATCTAAAACAAATTTTAAAATGTAATAGACTTAATAGAAGGCTGATATTTTATTCAATGTACAAAATGACTGCAAGACTTGCTTACAGAGCTGCACATGCTCTTAACAAACTAAGGGTTTGGTTTGAGTTTTTTAAAAAAAAATTAAATGGTTTTATTGTTTCTTGAAAAAATTGAACAGGCACAAACCTTCCCCTCTCTGAAGGTAAATGATGAATGTGATAAATAGCTTGGATTTTGTCCAAGAGTACAATGCATTACCTTGGTTCAAGCAGCATATAAAAACTGCCTTGTTCCCATACCTATCACCTAGGAATGATTTGCATTTTCTCACCCATCAGGAGGCCCTTGGTTTCCAAGCTTTCTTCCCATCAACTCTTGGCTTTTCCTCAGTGTGTGAGGAGGTAACTTTCTTCAAAGATTAATTAACTGTCAGGTCAAAGGGAGCGGAGTATATTCTGCAAACTCCAGGATCCTTGCAATCCTGCATGAATTCAGAAGGGCATCCTTCAAGGCTGAAATTGCAGCTTCAAATAGTCCACTGTATTTTTTTGATTAAAGATGATGCAATCTCCACTACTAGCACTTACATTAAGTGGTAATCAGCTGAAATCATGGTGATGAAATCTTAGGATGGCTGAACTGTCTCAGAGGTGCAAGACCTTAACCAGAAACCTGGTAGTCAAATGCTAAAGAGAAAAAACAAATTGCAGGACATTTTTGCTAGTCATTTGCAGGCACTAAAGAAAATTTATATTTTAGGAAAATATTTTGGTTAAAGAGCTTTTTCCAACCTGTGAAATGCCTTTCTACATGTAACTGTTCCCTGAAGTGCACTGGTGACAGAAACGGCTGAGGTTTTCACTGTGTCTCCTCTAAAGAGCTGAGTGCATGGTGGCCACTACCCATCTCAAACTGTGTCCCTAAATCCCTGGGTGGGGATGAGGGCTTTCTAAATGGGTTTATTCTATACTATTGGTCTTAACCTGTGGTTCCATGTTGCAGTGTCTTGCAAAAGAGCAGCTGAATGAGGTGCAGAAATGTATATATACTTACATACGTATACAAATGCATATAAACTGAACTTCTCTGGCCTGAACTTCTCTGGCTCTGTTGGATTGAAACCATGCTTTGCCAAGCTGCAAAAGGCATTGCTTTGGCCCACTGCACAGTTCGTGAGATTTGCTAAGTTCTTCAGAACTGCTTGGGATTTAAGGACCTATTTGAGTGTAAAATGTGATTAGTTACAGTGAAATGACTTTTTATCTGGCTGATGCACCTTTCTTTCAATTTAGTTGATAAATGTGCAAAGCTGGTCTGGTCACAGGCATTTCACTTGTGATCCAAGAAATGCAGCTGTTGGGACTTTTTATGCTGATATAAAATTATTCTCTCATTCCACTGTCTATTGACCACACAGCTACCATTTTGTGCTGAATACGGATGCAGCAGGACCCAGTCTCTGGACCATGAGTGGCGAGAGCTGTCGCCCTCATCCTCATAATGTCTGCTGGATGTTTTGGCCAGGGAAGACTTCTCCCTGGTGGAGGAGCAGGACTGTCCTTGATGCTCCCCATTCAATCCGCCAGAGAAAACATTTAGCCATGCCCTGTGTGTCTAGGTCTGGGCTGAAACAGGAAGCTTTAAATTGGTTTAATTATATCTGTTTATTTTATGCGGGCACAATGAGGCTTAATTAAATGCTCATGTATGTGCTTTGAGTGGCTTGTATGCAAAGCAGTGCAGGAGACTTATGTGTCAGTCCTTCTGTTGATCCACAGTATCATGGCATGGTGATTAGTCATTTGAGAGCTCACAGCCTGTTCTGTTTAACTGAAAGAAAATGCTGCTGCATTTTAGATGGTCAAACAGCTTGCAACTCCAATGCCTCAGAATCGTAGAATGGTGGGGATTGGAAGGACCTTTGGAGCAACACTGGCTTCTGTAAACTGCAAAATACAGTACTGCAGTTTCTCAAAGCTTCCCCTCCTTTAGCTTTTCTGTAGTAACATACAGCAAGAAGGATTTGCCAGATATTCTGTGTACTACTTGAATTTAATTATTTCTTCTCTGGTTTGAACAGAAGGCCTATAAAACATGCTTGTATACTTCTGTGGAAGTCTTAAACAGAAAGAATCAGTTTTGTGTTAATTGCATAGACTGCTGAGGATGGACCTCAGTGTACATATGTTGAAAGCAATGAGATGATCGTTACCAAGCTAATGCCTCCTGTACAGGTAAAGATGTATGTCTGGGTCATCTGTGCTAGTGTTGTGGATGCTCCCAGAGCAAACTTTCTTTTCCTTGCTCTATTTTCAGCTGCTATTAACTTGAAAAGAATTTTTGAGTTAGGATTATACATGGCACAGAGACCTTATTACTTGATTGAGTTTTCTGATTGGCTTAAATTCAAGTCTTTACCTGTTAGGCTAAGACATTAAAAGTGTCTTTGATAAATAATCTGAAAGAAAAATCAAGCAGATGACTTTTAGGTCATCTTATGATGCTGTTTAATAGTTTCAGTAATGGGCTATAGAGTCTTATTTAAATCACTTTATTTAGAGGAAGGAAAGGAGTAAACATTAAAATTTTTTTGAGCATGTGTTTTTTAGTGTTTCTCTCCTTGAAATGAAGTACCATTTCAAGTGCTATGAGTCCATCAGTTTGCAGTTGCAGTTTTTTGTGTGGGTTGTAGCCTCTAACTTCCCACAGCCCAATTACCTGACAGACTCATTTACAGTATGCATTGTAGGGATGATATTTATGTGCCTCAATCTGCTGCCTATGTCCAGAGATCTCTATTATTTATAGGGCAAACTGCAGCTTCTGGGGGGCTTTGTGGGAAAACACAGGGAAGTTAGTGTTTCTAATTTGCTAATTTGGCCCCTGGGAGGGTTTAGACAGATGCAGGCTGGAGTGAGCAACACCTCTCTCTGTGTGCATGCTGAGAGGATAGCAAATCTAAGGGATCCCCTCTGCAGAGGACTGAGGCAGATGGTGTTTGTATGAGACACAGAGCCCAAGGTTTTGAAAGAGCAGGAAATTTTTGGGGTGCAGGCTAAGAGTAGCAGTGTTTTTGGCACATGTCTCTAAGGAACATGTCTCTCAGTCTCTAAGGAACAAAGTCTGTAGACCTGTCTCAAAGCAAGCAATCAAGAAATGAAATGTGAAAGATTCTTAGAACACCTAAAGCAAAGAAATGCTGGACTTGCAGGCATCCTGATGTTCTCAGAGATAACACCTTCCTCCTTGTAGCATGCACTTGATCCTTCATTTAAGGTCCCTTCCAACCCAAACCATTCTATGATTTTACGTTAGACACTAGTAAGAACTTTGGAAGAAATGCTGGATGTAATTTGTCCAGGGTATCTCATTTCTGCTTTTAGTAGAAAATTTTGCAAACAAGAATATCCTTAAGCTTTTTGTTTGAATGAGAAAAAATTAGAGGGAAATAGATGTTTACTACAGCACAGTACCGATTCATTATGGACTAGAAGGGAGATATTTGGTGAACCCCATGCTCCAGCACAGTAAATGCTTAAGATGACATCATTGTTGTTTTTTTTTAATAAATTGATGAAGCATCATGTTATGAACTGGATGTGGAAGCACTGAAGTGGCTTCTCCTGGGTGAGAGAGAGGGGTCCTTAATATCTTGAAGAGTCTGACATCAGAAAGAAGTAGAATCAAAGGCTCCAAGCTACTGGCAATTTGCTGTGTTGTGGGCTCTGTCTCTTCTGCAGACTCCTTGCCTCAGCTGGGAGTACAGCTTCTTGTGGGAGACAGTCCTGCAACTGTTGGACCACAGTGTCTCTCTCCAGCTGTCATGGCAGAGGTGAGTGGATCCATAAGAAAGGCAAAGCAAAGAGAAAGGAGAGGAAACCTGAAGAAATGTTGTGCAACAAGCAGGGGGTCAATCAAAGCTGCCTTACTTGTCTGAATTGTACAGACAGAGTAAAGACGACAGTATTTTTGAAAAGCCTTGTATTATTACAGTTTGGAATAAAATGTAAGTTGCCTCCTATCTCTGCTGTACTAGGAATAGAGGGGAAAAAATACTCCAATAAAAGACAGGCAGGTTGTGAAACAGCAGACGTGACCTCCTGTGCTGACCTGATATGCTAAAATGCAGTCTAAACACCATTGCTAGTCATTACAGTCTTTAGTAAAAGCAGTTTTCCCTGGAGAGATGTCAGCTTAAAAATACAAGGTCTTGAACTTTAATTTGAATCCCTCTGGGCAGACATTTCTGTCAGCCTGAGCCCCTTTGATTTCTGTAGCACTTTTTGGTTCTGGATGCACCAGTCCAGCTGAGGGTTTAGATTCTTGTAGCACACTGGACTGGTCGCTTTTCATACATTTTGACTTTAAATAACCAAATCAAATGATATAGGGTTGGTTGTTTTTTTTTTTTTTTTTTTTTTTTTTTTTTTTCCTTATTTCACTCTTCTTTGTGTAGTCACTGATTCTAGTCTTTCTGGTCTTTCTTAGATGATTGCAGACACTGACATTTTATTTTTGGATCATATAACAGAAGTAAATACAACAGGGTAGTAAATTAAACTTCACAGGTAATTTCAGACTGGAGACTCCCGTCAACATCTTTTAAGGGTGTAACTCCATTTGACTCCCAGGAGGGGACTTCATGTTGTGCCTTTAAAGGATGGCAATTTGACCAGATTTAGATCATCCCATCCCATGGCACTTAGACCCTGCAAATGTCCCTTAAAATTTAGTGTTGTTTCTTTTGCTTTTAAAATCTGATTAAAAGTCCTTGTGAATGATATGCCTAGTAAGGAATAAACTTTGGAGATAAATGGTACGTTGACTTTGCTATTTGCATTTACTCTGCAGTTTGAGATGACTTTTAATTATTCAAAAGAAGCAGAATGTAAGTCTCATCTATCTTTGTTCCTTTCCCTAAAGCAAATCTGCTCTTTTCTGTAATTTTTTTCCTGTGACCACTATACCAATATTTCCCTGATACAGCATCTCTGATTTTCAACTCATTTTCTTTCTTCCTTTTGAAATATTTGTTAGATGTTTGAGATTCAAGAGAATGTTGAAATGCTGAAATGTTTTCTCATTAGCTAACTCAAAGCAGATTGTATTCATGTAACAAACAAGGAGAGGAACATACACACTCTCTGGTGCTATAGGTGTGTATAGATCTAGCAGTTAAATAGCCCCTTTAACATGAACATTAGGTAAAGACTTTTATTGTATTCATTCATGTTAGGATAAAGAGGGTATTCAGTGTCTCATCATGTGTACCTTGCAAGGAGGATGGGAATGAAGCTGATTCTTCAGTGTGTTTGGAGACATGATCCTTCCCTATCTCTTCTCTTTGGAACCCACTGCTACCATCAGTCTGGGCAGCTTCTTTTACTTTAGATGAGGGCAGTTGTTATTTATGACCATTTTTTTTTAAATGCTTTGTGAGAGAGATGTGAAACAGTATGGAACAGAGCGTTCTTGCTGTCAGATTACAAATGTTCTTTGGCCAGTACATTTAAGCACAGACTGGCATTTGCTTTTAGGGGCTTTGATAATGGGAACCCTGCAGCCCTAAAAGTGAATTCAGATTCTGATTGCTCAGGAATGAAGCATTTCATCTTGCACCTGCTCCTAGTAGGAAATGGTTTCAAGTATTTATTTAATGTCTGTGAGAAAGACTGGAAGGAAAAAACAAAGGGAAAAAGAAGAGAGAAAGGAAAAAAAAAATTGCTGTCTCTTAAGAGGAGTTTTAAACACAGCAAACCATGTGGTGGTGCTAAAGTTACAAAAGATGAATCCTTCCAGACCCACACTTGCAGAATGTGGACAGATGAGATATGACAAGAAGTACAAATTATAGCAGTGGCAAACCAGTAAACATGGAAATCTGAGTAAATCAGTCATTTCACATCTATTTGCCAAACTCTGTTTATTCTCTGCAAAACCTTACGATCTCCATGGGAAGCACTTCAGTGCAATCTCTGCTGGGCTTTTGCTGGGTGGAATTAAGGATCAGGAAATTCCACAGCAGCCTTTTTGCAGACATTACAGCTGATCTTCCAGCCTAATTGAAATGAGCAATGATGATACCCCCTTTTTTTTTTTTTTCAACTTGAATACCCACTACCCATTTTGCAGCTGCTACAGGAGAAGCCATTTGAGTAATAGGGATAGCTAGCTAACTAGCTAAAGAGATAGATGAAACACTTCTGGGTTAACAGTTAAAAACTGATTGCAATATCTTGATTTTGTCTTTATTCCTCATCCCTATGTTATGTGGATATTTTATAAGAAAAAGAGTATTTTGTACAGATGTCAGGGTTGTTTTGTTCCCTCTGGCTTCATCAGTACAATCCCATCAATTTCAATGCGGTCCCTCTTGTGTGTGACAGCGCAATATTTGTCCTGCAATCTGCAGTCTTCTCGTGCTTTATCCTTTCTGGCCCACATTCATCAAAATGTGAAAGTGCTCAGTTTAATGGAGCCTAGGTGAGCGCTGTGAGAGACTAAGAGTAGAATTTTGAAGCCTGCCCTTTCTCCCTGCCTGCTTCCCTAACCAGGTTAGTTTTAAGAACCTAAGTGGAGCCCTGGATATGCGAACTTGGTACAGATCTTCTCAGTGATGAAAGCTGTCCAGTTAGCTTCCTCAAATATATTTGGTGACTAGGGCAGCATAATTGCATTCAAAATCCATGTTTGATGCATTTACAGGCTTACAACAGGGTGCACTATATGTGCCATCCCCTAATTTGTAGTAGTCCAGGAACATTTCCCTTGCCTCAGCATTTCATGTTGAGCTTTGTAGACAGAAATTGAAGATCTGAGCATAGACCTGTTTCTGCTTCAGACTTCCCTCATAACCTTGGGCCACTTGCTAAATCTCAATGTATCAGTAATTCCTTCTGTAAAGAGATGGCTACAGTATGTTTCATGAAGATACCTCAGGCTGAGCAGATTGAGATGTAGACAGGGTATGTTATTCTTAAAAATATCTCAGTGTTAATATGGTACTCATTTGCAGTAATCTTGCAGAAATCTTCCTTTTTTGCTGCCCTCCTTCCCTTCAGCTCCCTTCTTAGAATCATAGAATAGTTTGGGTTGGAAGGGAACTTAAAGATCATCGAGTTCCAACCCCCCTGCCATAGGCAGGGACACCTCCCACTAGACCAGGCTGCCCAGTGCCTTGTCCAGCCTAGTCCTGAACACCTCCAGAGAGGGGGCATCCACAACCTCTCTGGGCAACCTGTTCCAGTATTTCACCACCCTCACTGTAAAGAATTTCTTTCTTATGTCTAGTCTAAATCTATCCCCCTTCCAATTTATATCCATTGTTTCTAGTCCTCCCATCTGATATTATGTTAAAAATTCCTTCCCCTGCCTTTCTGTAGGACCCCCTCAGGTATCGATAAGTTACTATGAGGTCCCCTCTGAGCCTTCTCGTCTCCAGGCTGAACAACCCCAACTCCTTCAGCCTGTCTTCATAGGGCAGTTGCTCCAGCCCTTTGACCATCTTCGTGGCCCTTCTCTGGACCCTCTCCAATAGCTCAATGTCCTTCCTGTGTTGAGGGCTCCAGAACTGGACGCAATACTCCAGGTGGGGTCTCACCAGTGCTGAGTAGAGGGGTAAAATCACCTCTCTTGACCTGCTGGTCACACTCCTCTTGATGCAACCCAGGATTTGGTTGGCCTTCTTGGCTGCAAGTGCACACTGGTGGCTCATGTTGAGTTTGTCATCAACTGACACCCCCAAGTCTTTCTCTTCAGAGCTGCACTCAAGCCACTCTCCACCCAGCCTGTATCTGTGCTTGGGATTGCTTCGACCCACATGCAGGACCTTGCACTTGGCCTTGTTGAACTTCATGAGGTTGGCTGGAGTTTATCCCTCCCTCATTTGCCCCTTCAAGATGAAGCACCTAAGAAGGTTGTTCTGGGTCAGAATTCATGTCCATTTGTCCCTCATTCTCCCTCTGCTATTTCCTATGCCATTTGTGGTTTCATGAATCCCTGCCTTATTTTTTCTCAGTCTCCTCTTTTCCTCGCTAATGGTGCTACTGTCACGCTGTTGGTCTGTGCTGGGGTGCTGTTTTGTCATTGTGATCAACTTTGTTGCCTTTCTCTGAAGGTTTGCTCTTGGACCGTTTTAACAGGTGGCCTAGAAATAGAAGTAGTGTTCAAGACATAGGGAAAGACAAGATATTTCAAAAATGGCATGATGTTTTTCATTCTGTTCTGTCCTAATAATTTCTATATTCTGAATTATTTATGTACCTCTAATGAACATTGAGCTGTATTTTAATGGCATCTATTAAGAACCCAAGAGCTTATTCTCATAGTCATAGAGGATAAGCTCAGCTCAGAGACCATGTTGTTGTTTTGAGAGTTCAATGTGTGAAACTATGATTGTGGGATTTTTTTAGCCTTAATTTTATTGCTCACTCAATGAGCAATAAATAATTCTTTCTTCAGGAAAGAATCTTTGTAGGTGATTCACTCTTACTCTCCTGAATGTTCTTTCTTTCTTTCATAACTTAGTACTGAGTTTCTGAAGAAAACTTTGCTAATTCTTACAGGTATTTTGCCCTCTGTTTCCCCCATCTCCCAGTCTCTCCTTTCTCTGTCCCTTTCACAGAGCATTTGTGAATGTGTTGAATAGCTCCATGGAGAGTTCTCCCTGTGATGTCTTGCCCATGTATGAGATGATGGTTTACCACTACCCCTGTTTCCTGTCCCATAATCAATTATTACATCAAACAAGTAGCTTCATTCTTATGCAATTGTAGCTTAGTTTCCTTAAAGCCCTGTAGGAAAGTAGATTGTGCCTGTGTCCATGTGCTTGTTGTTCCTTTCAAAGAACTCTGATAGGAGTGTGAAGTTTGAGACTTGCATAGTATTGAAGATCAAATAGATGGTATTACAAAACCAACAAGCATTAATACCTTCTGTAGGAGGCTTAACAGAGACGCTTCTTAATTTTCTTTCCGACAGTGTATTTTTTTTAGCCTTTGAGAATGCTTGTGACTTCAGCAAATCCTCTAGATCAATAAGCATGATGGACAATTTAAAAATATTTAGGTCTCATCACCTCTCTAGAGAAAAAGTTCTTAAATACACTTTTTGTGTACATACATGCAGGCTTTTCTCAATACTTTCTTATAGAAACTTACAAGCAAGAGCTTCTAACGTACCAAAGTACTTAGAGGTGCTTGGATTGCTTTGAGAGCTACTTTCTTCAGTGTTTCCTTGCCAACCTGATGTTCTTTGACCAATGCTGAGGCACCTACCTGTGGAGATTTTCTGAATCAAAGAAATCATAAAAAGCTGAACTGAAAAACCTAAACATGATTTCAGTTCTCTTTGATCCCTTTGTAAAAGACCACATCCTGGATGCCCAGTTTCACCCTCCTTCCTCTGATGTGCAGTAACAATTCCTGGTAATTTCCTGGGGAGGAATTAAATTATCCCATTCCCAAGTTTCATTTAATTTTTCTAAAGCTGATGTTTATGCTGATCTGAAACCTTAATATTATTGACAGATAATATGTCTCAATCCAGTGAGAGACTTGCAGAGGCGTATAGTTCAATGACATTTTATTTCAAATTTACATCCTCAGGTGTATTCTAGAGATTCCTTCTCTCTCCTCCCCTCAAAAAAAAAATTCCCAAATAGACTCTGATGTGAGCAGTAAGCAGCAGTAACACACAGGCACATAGCAGTACACTGCCTCACAGAAAACCTTTATATTAATAATGAGTTTGCTTCAAAAGACTTTTTTTTTCTCTGAAATAGGATAAAATTCATGCTTCACTCAGGAAGTAACTGTTTCACTATATGCTATCATTCCCCTTATCCTTCCTATTGGAATACTTTACTACAATTAGGGACCTAAGTCTCCCTGCCATGCTCGAAAGATGAGCTACATGAGTAAGCTGAACAAACAGAAGCTTTAAAATGGAGCCCATGTCTAACTTGTGAGTGCCAGTAGCTGTATCAGCACCTGCTTTCTGCTCCAATGCAAATTTTTATTGCATTCTCACACATTGCTAGAATTTGGCTTCTGCAGCATCATCCTCCTGGTCCCGAGCCATGATGAACCGACTGTGCTCCCTCCCAGCAAGTCCAAAGAAGTGTTTTTGCTTCTGTTGTGTGGCTGCAGCAGCTCTGCTGTTTCTGTGCCGCATTGTAGATTCAAACTGACGCTGACTTGCAAGCCACTGGATTATTTTTCTTACTTCAAAATATGTATTAATAATGTGGCGTTTAGTAATGCTGAATAGAATAATGACATTTGTCTTGTGTGTGTACCTTTGATTGAAGGAAGCTCTGGCAAAGGCCTCTCTGGAATACATCTCGGGCTGCGACGAATGAGATGTTCACTCATTTTTTTTGGCTTGGTGTGCTGGGGCACTGTGGCAAAGAAAGAAACAATTATCTCACATTGCCAAAAGAACAGCTTCTTTGCTTATTCTTCAGCAAAAGCATAAGGGCAAAGTCCTCAGCCAACTGAAGTCAAGGGAAGGATTCCCATTGTTTCCCTCAGCTTTGGATCAAAGCCACTGTGTGAAGGCATGCTTTTATAGGAGGTTAAAAAGAATATGCTAACGGAAAGTTAGTGTAGTTTTTTGTATTTTTTTGTATTTTTTTTTAAATCCAAAGAATGAGAACATGGATGTGCTATTCTCAGCCAAGCTATGCAAAGATAACAAGTGCGAAGAAGTTCAGAAAAAACTCAACTGAAAAAAATTTGGAAAAAATGATTTATTCATCCAGTTTTAGGGTGACTGAAACTATTCATGAGTATGTGGTGAATTTTAAAAACAGGCTGTGTGAAGGAAACGGTGGGGGGGCATTTGTTTAAAACAAAAGAAAAAAATTTTGGAATACTAATTTGAACATTCCATTTAGAAATGTGTCTTGATGCAATTTAAAAATAATAAACATTTGCTTAGATAAAATACACCCTAGCAAGAGCTTCTTGCTTCCTCAAAATAATCCTTTTGCTTCTTTCCCTGGTTTCCTGACTTAGCCATCAAATGAAGGCAGGAGTTCAATTGCCCAGCTGTGACTGTAAGGAAACCATTCAAACACAGCAACTGTTGTTGCCTCCTTTGTGGCTGAGCCAGAGAAGTGAGCAACGTGTTCTCCCATTAACTGGTAAGCTAATCATTTTTTGCTGCTTGTTATGGGAGCAGTGTATATGGATGTCTCTTTTTAATTGGATGGAGTTCTGAGAAGGCTTTTTGGTTCCTGCTGGTTTCATCCTCTGTGCCAGGGTTTTCAGCACTCGCCAGGAAGAATTAAGGTGCTTCGTCTCCTGGCTCTCTGGAAAGGCAGACAGTTTATTACACCTGGATGCAAATTAAGCAGTCTGCCTTTGTTGTGACAAAGAAAATGATGGTGATCTTCACCATAGGAATAAAAGCTTCCTGAGGTTGTAGAGGCTGGTCTGGGGACATACATGTTAGGCTGGGGATGTAAGTGTGTAAAAGCCAGCTGTGCCTTCTCCTGAAGCAGAAGGGCTCTCAAACGATCTTTAACTACTCCATAGCTCAACACTGCTATGGTGTGCCCTTGACATTAGTGGAGATGTAGCATCTCCATTAACATGACTCTTGCTGTGCTGTGTGCATTCTGTCCCTACAACTGTCTCTCACCCTGCTTGTTCAGAGCAGTTCAGTCTGAACTGAACATTATGAGACAAAATATAAATCTATACTTGCCCAAATTTCATCACTCAGCAAGCCTCTCAATCCTCTGATTTAATACTCAGAGATAAACTTTCTACCATAGATTTGTCTGATTGGATCCATTTATTCCTCCAGCTTTTTCAACATCCTGTGGCAGTGAGGTCTGTGCTTTAATTAAATGTTGTGTGAAGACAGTACTCCCTTCTCCACATTTTTAACCTTCCTGTCTAATAATCTTATCAGGTGCTTTCTAGTCCCTGAATAATGAGAAATAGTTGTTGAAATTTCCATATTCACTTTCCTATGACCAAACACGTTTGCCAAGCTTAACCTGCTGTACATGCTCCCTCTGTCATTTTTTTCCGAGCCAGAAGTCTAGCCTATTTCACATTTTCTTTGAAGAGTCAATCCAAACTTTAGCACATTTATCAGCTTTTGTGTTTCTGATGCTTCCTCTTTGGGGGAGAAAAGAGGATAGCAGAACTGCATGATGTCCAAGACATGGGCACAGCATGAAGCAATATGATTTGGCATGATGCTGGGGTCTTTTTCTTCTCATATTCTTTCAAAATATTGTACCTACCTTTCTGATTCCTGCTGACAAGCAAGTTAATGTTTTCAGAGAACGATGAAGAACAGCCTGAAGTAGAATTAGCTAATATCCTACCCCTTTACATTTATCCCTGGAGTTGTTTTCTCTTAGTACATGACATCAAATATCTCATGACAATGTTATCAGCCCAGCAGAAAGGACTGCTGAGATTTTTCTGAGCACTTGGCTCTGTGCAGAAAGAATAAAGTGCATGGGCTGGCCAAAGCACATAGCACTCAGGCAAAGGCATCTGAGACCATCACTCCCAGACCCAAGAGAGGCAGGCACTATAAATCTGTTTAAAGGTATACCATGGTTAGCAGTCTCGTTAAAGACTGTATGGATTTTTTTAAAAATTTTTACATTGTCTTAATTCTTTTTTTGAAGCAGCCTTTGAGAACAGAGGAAATGTATGGTTTATGCATTTCACAATACAAAATAGGTATTTGTTCAGGAAAAAAATATTTTGCTAAAAGTGCTCATGCTAACTTAAAATGACAATGAGAGGTTTCATTTGTCTGAGTGCATAAAAGTTTCAGGAGCAGGCATTAAAACAAAAATTAATTTGTACTTACCCAGCTTTAAATGTGATGATGAGAGTGCAAAATACTGCAGAAACCATCTTTTCAGCAATTCAGTCATCAGCTTCACTCCTGACCTCACCAAATCATTTAAGCTATGAGGCAGAACTTGTGAGGTCTTTAAGCTAACAGTGTGCAAAGCACCAGATGAAGGGATGGCAATGGTCACATTTTCAATTCTGTGCAAAGCCACTTCCAGCAATATTTGAATGTCCACTCTGGTGTTGTGAGGAACAGGCTAAGAGCATCTCAGGATACGTGGAGAAAGGTAAATTACCTTTAGAAATACTTCTTTCTTTTTCTTTGGGAACTCATGGTTAATTTTGCTTGGGCTGGTTTGAGAGTCCTAAAATAATTAACTCAAGTTAGACTTAACAGGGCAGAGGAGCAAAGTGGGCACCTGAATTTGATTGATGCTTTGGATAATTTTGCCTCTTTGACTCTTTGCCTACCTTTGTAAAGTAAAATAACCTCCTTTCATCCTATTCAAGTGGTGAGAAAATTTAGCTGTCTGGAAGCACGAGAGCTAGTGGAAAGGAAGGATTTGTATGTTGCAGTGTTGCTGCTGCTCCCATTTGGAAGTGTCACTACTGGATGGGCTGAAACTTGGTGGTGCTTTGTGTCTGCTTTGACATATTTGGTCACCAAACTGGAAAAGAATGGGTTTGATGGGTGGAACACTCGCTGGATAAGGAGCTGGTTGAATGGTTGCACTCAAAGAGTTGCAGTCAATGGCTCATTGTCCAAGTGGAAACCAGTGACGAGTGGTGTTCCTCAAGGATCAGTACTGGGACCAGTGCTATTTAACATCTTCATAGGAGATATGGACAGTGGGATTGAGTGCACCCTCAGCAAATTTGCAGATGACACCAAGCTGTGTGGTGCAGTTGATACACCTGAAGGAAGGGATGCCATCCAGAGGGACCTTGACAGGCTTGAGAGGTGGGCCCAAGCCAACCTCATGAAGTTCAACAAGGCCAAGTGCAAGGTCCTGCACCTGGGTGGAAGCAATCCCAAGCACAGACACAGGCTGGGTGGAGAGTGGCTTGAGTGCAGCTCTGTAGAGAAAGACTTGGGGGTGTCAGTTGATGACAAACTCAACATGAGCCAGCAGTGTGCACTCGCAGCCAAGAAGGCACCAACCAAATCCTGGGTTGCATCAAGAGGAGTGTGACCAGCAGGTCCAGAGAGGTGATTTTACCCCTCTACTCGGCACTGGTGAGACCCCACCTGGAGTTACTGTGTCCAGTTCTGGAGCCCTCAACACAGGAAGGACATTGAGCTGTTGGAGAGGGTCCAGAGAAGGGCCACGAAGAGTGAAAAAGGGCTGGAGCAACTGCTCTATGAAGACAGGCTGAAGGAGTTGGGGTTGTTCAGCCTGGAGAAGAGAAAGCTCAGGGGGGACCTTATAGTAACTTACCAGTACCAGAGGGGGTCCTACAGAAAGGCAGGGGAAGGACTTTTTAATATGATATCGGATGGGAGGATTAGAAACAGTGGATGTAAATTGGAAGGGGGTAGATTTAGACTAGACATAAGAAAGAAATTCTTTACAGTGAGGGTGGTGAAGCACTGGAACAGGTTGCCCAGAGAGGTTGTGGATGCCCCCTCTCTGGAGGTGTTCAAGACCAGGCTGGACAAGGCACTGGGCAGCCTGATCTAGTGGGAGGTGTCCCTGCCTATGGCAGGGGGGTTGGAACTCGATGATTTTTAAGGTCCCTTCCAACCCAAACTATTCTATGATTCTATGATTATGAGTACGTTTAACTGCAACACACCCTAGCTTTGATGTGCTTGAATACAAGCATTAAAAAAATGTTAACTTTATTGAAAACATTTTGTGTGATTGATGCTATTTTAGAAAGGCAGTAAATAAACAAACATTGCTGGTTTAAGCACAAGCATTATTTATTGTAATGACTTTGTGTCAGTGAAATCTTCTGGTTGAACAGCAGCCTTTGCGCTACCTCTTTATGTTTTCTTTAAATGTTAAAGTACACTTGTATCACTAAGGATAAGGACAACTCACTGAGTTTTAAGAGGTTGATAAAGGCCTTTAAAATACACAATCAGTATGGGAACATCATATTTTCTGTGCTTTAAACTGAGAGTTCCTTCTAGTATCTCACTTGCTCTCTGCGACATTCCTAGGATCACAACACATCCATAAGGAAAAAATGTTCACATTCAGTAGAAGGGGACGCATCCATAGGGACTTTTGCAACAAGGGAAAGGCTCTTATCTTTTAAATCTACTAGGCAAATAAAAACTGCCAGAGACATTATTTTCCTGGGAAACAGAGCACTGGAGATGGGATGCGACATTTTAAAGCACATCTTCTACACTCCAGTTGAGTTGTCACTTCTAAATGCCTTGTAATAGCTTGCTTTCACCCACCCCATCATTAAATTATGAGTATTAATGGAACTTACAGGAGTGCATCCACAGGGAAACACACTGCATCTCTCTGCTAGTTTCCCTCATGATGACAGTGTCTATGCACACTTTGTGCTTTATTGGCGACAGCTCCTTTTCATTTGAGATGTGTAAAGCTGTATTTACAGTACAACAGTTTTAATTACAGATACTACAGTGATAAAAGGCAAAGAAAGAAGGGGCATCTTTAAAATTGCCTGATCGGCAAGATTTTCATGAGTTTCCTCCGAATTGCTCCCCAAAGGAAGGAAATGTAGATAAATATGTAAGATGAGATTTAATTACTGAAAGTGCATCAAAAGCACTATATGTTTCCATGACTGAAACCTTCCCTGGAGTCATGATAAGCATCCAACAGAAAAATAGGCCACTAATTAGTAAAGAAAGTAAATTATAATCTTGCATGGCAATATCCACTCTAATGGAGTTCAAAAATGCTGGTATTCAATTTGCAATAAAAAGCACTAAAAGGCTAGGGCTTCAAGACAGAACCTGAAAGTTGAGTGTGCTGCACCAAAAGATCTGTGCCCATGAACTTCCCCAGAACTAAATCAGTTCCTCAGACCTTTGCTTTTGGCAGAGCAGAGGTAAATCCTGACCTATTACTGAAGTGGGAGATTTAGCTCTGGGTTTTAAGAGATGCAAATGAAGCTTGGCAATTTGCTAAATCTACATCCTTCCCTGGGAACAGATGTATGAGCTTCAGCAAGAATGACACTTTTAGGGAGAGATGGTCAGCACTGCAGGCACAGTCACTGGTAGAATAATCTCTGCTTCAGCTAGCTACTTTGCTATAGTTCAGGCCAAAATTTTGGTCTCCTGGTATCTCAGGAGAGTTTGACCTGCAGGCCTGATCTGAGGTTTGTTTCTCTCTCTTTCCTGTCCTGCAGAGGTGTACAACTAACTAAAAAATCATAGAATCACCTGGGCTGGAAGTGACCTTTCAGATCACTGAGTCCAGCCATCAACCTAACTCAGACAAGAGCCATTCCTGAACCATATCTCTAAGCTGTATGTCTACCTGTCTCTTAAATATGTCCAGGGATGCTGCTTCAGCTATTTCCTCTGGGGAGCCTGTTCCAATGCTTTACTTGTAAATATTTTTCCTAAATTTTGTTCATTAGACTCAATATTACACTAAAATGAATGAGAAGTCTTGTATATTTTTATTTAAAATGAAAAAAAAACCCAAACACAAATCTCCCAAAAACTTTGTAAGGTAGAGAGGTGTGTTTGCCATATCACAGAGGTCAGGGAAACTGTTTCCTATTCTGTTCTTCTTATGAATTGTTTTCCAGGTACAAGGCAAGGTACTCTTGTGAATTCAGACTCAATCTCAAAATTATCTCTTTTGTAGGTTTTGTTTGCATGACTTTTCCTTGTATTTTGTAGTTGATTAGTTTAGATTGATGCAATTAGTGTAATTAAGTATAATTATGAATTTTGGTGGAAATTAATGTAATCATATATTTACAATGTGTAATTAGGTAATTAGAATATGTAATTTGCAATATAAATTGTAATGTCATTACACAATGCTGATTAAATTCCATGTAAGAAAGATGTTCTGGGCACACAGAAAGGATAATCTCAGAAGTTCAGTCTTTTGGAATATCTTCAGGGACTCCTTTCCAAATGATCCAACCTCTGCTATTTCCCACATGGGACTGGGAATCTGTGAAAATCTGACTTTATAAAGCAAAAATATTTCCTCATATCACTGTGGCCATCTGAAAAAAAATGCCTTCACTCTCCATCTGTTTTTCAACCACTCCAAAAGAAAAGCAGACAAAAAAGTGCTTCAATAAAACATGTCAACACTTAGCAGCAGCAGCCACAAGAAGAGAAGTAATACAGAGTAACAGATTTATTTCTTGAAATTCTAAAGATCTGTTTTATTGAATCTATTTTCCTGTGTAATATTTAATCTCTGAGCAGAGCATTTAAAATGCAGCAATTAAGTTCCTTTATATGTCAATGTGTCTCTAAGGACTAAAGATGAAGTAAATGGTTTTTGCATTTGGATATGTTGAGGAAGTCTTCTGGGAAATGAAATCTCCATTTCCTCAGCAGCAGTCAATAGTAGCTGAACACCTTTGTGATTGCTATGACAGCTTAAGGGTGTTGTAGGGACACATGTGGGTATGTCTCCAGAGTCCTCTGTGGTGTGTTCAGAGAGGCTGTTAATTCCTGTGGATGGAGACTAAATAAATGGAGCCTGTTGTGTTTGCTGACATCTTTGCAATGCATTGAGGTTATTGGTCATTGGATGTGATTGTTGTGTGGAAGGGCCACTTTCACAATAATCTGAAAAACCACCTGCATGTCACACCATAGCAGTGTATGAAAACCCAACTCTCTGAGAGATTTTGGAATCTCACAGAAGGCATTTTTCGCCATCACCATGTCGAAAAGGTCTTTTAAAATTACCTAAATCTCACATTAAGATGTCTTTAATCCATTATACTCCTAATTTGTAGCAGATGTCTCAAGCATCTAAGTAAATAAATTTTTTTTTCGGCTTTCTTACAGCCCTATTTCTTTTGAGCTAAGAAGCATGCTGAAGCTTCTTGTTATCTTGGAGAAAATGTGATTTGATGTTTTATTTCAGCTAAGTTATTCCCACATTCATGGGGGATAAGTGAGAAGTCAATCAGGCACTACAGAACTACTGGAGCCACAAGGGGAGATTGTGTCACCCATGCAGTAAAATGTATTCCCAAACACTACAGATATGCTGTAGTTAAGGTGTAGAGTATTTAATGACCCCCAAAAGGGGCGCTCAGGGTGCTTTTTGAGAGGCTTGAGGGACTGCAGACACTGCCCAGCTTTTAATCCCAAGCCATTGGTTTAAATCAGGGCATACTGGTGGAAATTCATACATGTTAAAAATTAAGTGAATGACAAACAGGCAGCTGAGTTTGAAGAATGTCCACAACATGTCCTGCTCTGTCTTGGCAGTTTTCCACCGTAATCAACACCTTTGCATAGCTAACACTGTTCTGAGCTCCAGATGTGGGCTCTTTGAACTGTGTCTAACCTGAATACGGGTCCTGCTTGGCTTGACAAGGAAAATACCACCAATTGTATTAAGAACCACCCTGAAGAAATAGCTTACCACACTGGTTTCCAAACAGTTTGATCTTCTTTACCTTTGAAACAGGGTTTTGAGCACTATCTTAGCTTGTTTTCTCTAGGGGTTAACAATGAAGTATGAGTAGGGCCATAAGCAAAGCATGAGAAGTGCTGGAAATGGGAAAACTTGTTAGATGGGGCACTCTGCTCTGTGTAATCTCTTTGGAAAAATAAATTAATTCACTAACTGCTTCATTCACAAAACTCACTGATGCATGAGGAATTTGTGCCATTGATTTCTGTAGATGCCTGTGTAGACTAACCATGGATGGGAGAATGAATTTTGTAGCTCAGCTATGAGATAAATGTGGATGTCACCAAATAAAGGACAGGTATGTGCATAGATCCTGTAAAAAACAGTCTGCGATGTCTGGCTATGAAGAAAGTCAAAGCACAGTGAAGCAAGTTCAAAGAGAGATACTTAGATCTAAAAAGGGTTAGGTGCCTGGGGAGGATTTGAAATAAGAATAAATACACATAATTGAATAAAGGGGAGAAGCGCATGTTTTGACAGCAGAAGGATATGTACAGATAGCAGCTACCAAAACCAGGAACTGCTTTTTCAAGATACATTAGTGTCCTTCAAAGCATCTGTAAAGGAAATAAGATTATCAGGATGGCTTTATCATTAGAAGAAAAGGAATATTAAAAGACCTTAGATAGGTCTGAATAAAAATGATAAATTTCAAGTAAACTGGCACAGAGTTTATCCATGGTTAGGTTTGCAGTAATAAAGTCAGTGAGGAAATAAGCTGTGTGATTTACAGGCAGTAAGCTTCTGTAAAATTTACAAACTGCTCTTATAAAATGTCACCTTTTATGATGCATTCCACTCTGCCTGCATATATAAAGGGCACTGCAATGGAAAGAGTAGCAGAGGAAAAGCAGCATTCTGTCCTACCTAGCTAGATACCTTTTTGCTTTTATAGCAGTAGCTGAGATCTATCACCAGATGACCCTGCTGCCAGGTTTTTTTCCTGTTCATTTTTCTGTTTGTGCATGCACACTGTTGGCTTTGGCTTTGCCTTTGCTAGTCACAAATTTAGGGTTGTTTAAATGTGGCAGCTTTTTGTAAAGACGCTCATGGATGAATAGAGTGAGACTCCCTGCACACCGTTTAGTGTTTCTATAACGATAGGGCTTGTGACAGATTTGGGTAACATTCTGTTTTCTGTCTTTTGTTTTAATTGCTTGGTCTATAGCTAAGCAACACTTGGACATCCAGGGACAAAATTTGCCTTTTTTTTCTGTAGCTCTGGGTTTCTGCAGAAATTAAGCATCTGTTAGCCTCAATGTCCATTTCCTACATTATTAGTTAGATCTATAAAGCCTCCAAGAATCCTCTCCATGAGGTGTCAGGTGTGTTAGAAGATGGTTCTGGATTAGCTGGAAAGGTGGCTAGGTGTTTCTCATTGCACCTTTTGGAGAAGTCTGGGTACTCTGGATAGGGGTCGTTCTGGCTGGTGTTTTCATGTTTCAGGTCAGCCTGGCCAGGAGATGTCCAGGCCAGGCTCCTCAGCCAGGTGACTGAGCTCCTTTGGAGTCATATCCTAAAAGCCACCCATGAAAAGTAATACATACACTTTCATTTTCAGTGTTGACTAAGGAAGTAATTCCCACATGGTGCTTCACCTCCAGTTAAAAGTTCCCACATTCTATTAGCAGGTTCTTTATTGTCCAATCTGATTGACAGAGTTGCCGTTGATCCCAGTGGAAAGTCTTAATATTCTTCTTTCAGTGCTAGCAAAAAAGGAAATAACAAGTTGAACATAGATTTTAACAAGACTATGTAATGGAAGCTCAGCAAAATAAATCAATAATGGTGGTGATAAAACCACACTTTAATGGTAGCTGTTACAGTAAAACAACAGATAGTGTACAGCCATTTTACCACCCTGTGGCTGTGGCTTCTACAGTTCATTCTGACAGATTTATTTTTGCCTTAATTTAATAATCTACTTCCCTTTAGTACAACTGGTATCATTGTAAATTTAAAGTAAGGTCTTTATAATTTCACTATGCACAAAATAATAGGTTTTATATCCCCTGCCTAGCTGGCAAAACATTTAAAATCAAAGCATTCAGAAACAGAGCAACAAATAAATACAGTTTAGGAAGCATCTCTTTTAGTGGAAATTGGATGAGCCTCATCAACTTCAGCAGAGAAATGTCTGACAGGATAGTGAGTCCTGCGAATGTGAATATGCTAGTAAAACCCATGAATTGTGTGTTGTGCAGTGGATAGTCCAGCAAACTGATCTGTGTTTCATAAAAGCATTGTGTTTCAGTAGCTAATTGCTGGAAAACAAAAGGGTACAAGAGCATGAGAAATTCTGGAGCAGCTTGGAAGGAATAATTTGATGATACTTTTTATAAAGCAAACTATGGACCAAGTGTTAAGCTGATGCTTGCTTCTGATGTTAAGGACCAGCAGAAACTGAATGGGGAAGGATGTGAGGGAGATGTCAAAGTTTGGATACAAGAGAAATACTCAGTTTTCCCTCTTGAAGACCTCTCTGACAGACATTTACAGCTATCTTTTCCTCCTGCAACATGATTTCTTTCTTGTGCCAGACAGAGTTCATGCTTCCATGATGTGGTTTGGTTTGTTTTTGTGTTTGGTTTGTTTTAGCATTTGGTTTGGTATTTTTGTTTCCTTGCCTGTGAATTTATATGTGATTACTGAGAGCAAGAAACTTGCTAAATCTTGTAAAAGCACTTTCAGCAATTTGTGCAGGTGAGCGTATAAAACACAAGATTAATATCACAACCTTGGAGATTAAGTGACTTAAATCAGGACTGCAACGAGGCTGCATCAAGAGTAAAAATAAAGAGTGTGCCTATGAGTCCCATTTGCATAAAGCCAACCCTCCTCCATCAAAGTGCATGTCTGCTCCTGTTGAAATCAGTCCCAGAATTTCCACCAAATTTAATGAATCAGAACAGGCCCTGAGCACCTGTTCCTTCAGGTTTGTCTCCTGCACTGATATCTAGGTTGAATTTCCTTTTGCAGCATATGTGAAGTGCTTGATAGCGCTGCAAATCCAACATTTTACCCCTTAAATAAAGGATTCATGGATTAATAGAATTGTAGTATTTAATTTACCAATTGAAAAGCTGATACTTTAGGGCACCAAGAATCTTGTACAGATAGGAACTGGAACCAGTTTGAAAGGCAAAGAAAAATCTCAACATATGTTGAATTGTTTTCTCTGTGTGTACAATTAGTCTACCAAAAATCTTTGGATTGGGGCTAACCCCTGTTAGCAGTAGAGGACCAGCCACATGCCTTTTTAGAATCAAGTATGTTTTCTTGCTCTTTTTGCTTATTTGAGAATTAAATAATGTAAAGTTGTTCCCGAACATTGGACCTCAAACTTATTTCTGTATTATTTGGGATCACAGTGATGCAAGTCTTGTTTGTAGTTTGAATGGACACAGAGATTTGTAGGTATGATAGAATTATGTGTCTGATGAAGTAGCTTTCTTTTCACCTGCTTATCTTTCTATTTTCAAGGCCCCCCCTTTCCATGCAGTATGCATGCTTCCACATTATGGTTTTCTATCAGGTTCTCCCCATCTTCAATGCACAGAAGAGGGGTGCTGAAGGAATGAGCTCCTGCCCTTTATCACCATAACTCCTGGGCCATGGTTGGCATCCACCATGCCTGCATTGCAGACTCCACCAAAGTCCTGTTCGGCAGAAGCAGGGAGGGAGTGCATCACTTCAGAAACAGGGAGACTGTACAGCTGCTGAGACAGGAAGCTTAGTGTTGAGCTGTCTTGATCTTGTATTATCAGGCTGTGACTTCTGCTACCAACCATGATTTCTGTCACTGTTCAAAGGTAGCCCATCTCTTCTTTCCATGGGGCAACATTGCTTGTCCACAGCACACGGTCATTCCACTACCTTGCAGCACTTCAGACTGTCTCAATTAATCTATACAACTAATTTGATTTTCTTGAATACTCACAGAAGTACAGAAACAGCAAGGTTGCTCCCTCTGGGCATAAAAAGAGATGTTAATTAATAATTGGATGTCTCTGCTATTTAGGTGGTAGGATGTGATTTGTGTCTTTGAATATGTTTCTCCGAGTTCAAATCTCAATACATTTCTCATGAGTTCAAAATTACTTTTAACATTTCTGAGGGACTGTGCTGTGATGAGGGTCTGTGTCAGCAATCCTGTCATGTCTCTACAACCATGCAGTGAACATAGGGAGATTCCTCTGTATCCGTCTCACAGAGCCAATGATGCATGTCTAAATGATGTCCATCTGGATGCAACCACAGCTGCAACACTTAGGTGGAGATCTCACAGATTCATGAATCACTGTCTCGGGGACCGAGGGATTAACTTTGTGCTGGGATCCTTGTCACTTTGGTGCCCCTAAAATGCCGTCATTTAGCATACCATGGATCAAGGTACCAGCATGTGACAGATANTCTGTGTTGCAGTACTGTCAAGCTGCTCTGTTTTTGCCTCAGTTTCAGAACTTGCTCCAGATTGGGAGTTTTTGAGAGGAACTTAAATTAATATAGGCCTCTAAAATGCCTGCATTTAGCATACCATGGACCAAGGTACCAGCATGTGACAGATACTGTGCAAATAATTTCTATAATTAAGTTTATCTTGCTGATTGACTCTTTAGGCAATGTGTTGGAAAGACACAAGTGCCTCTTGCTAAATGTCTTCTAGTCATACAGTGTTTGGCACTCAGACTCAATGAGTATCACTTGAAGGCTCCCTAAAAACCATGACAAAAGTTTTTCCCAAATAAACAGCCTGAACACAGCTGAAAATGTAAAGAAAGATGCAGGCTAAGATTGTTATTAGAGGGATATGGGCTTCAGAAAATCCAGAGATTGGATTCTCCTGGAGTTGATGCCCCTCTGGAAGAAACCTCTCTGTCAGACTTGCTGATCAAGACTTCATACAATAAAACCCATAAAGCATAAGATCTGTTTTTGCAAATTTCACATAGATTTGCACAAGAACTTGGAGAAGGTTTTGAATGTTGCATTATGCAAGAAAGGTGAGGAAAATGAGGTTCATATTAGAGACTTTTTTTTTCTGGATTCATCTGATTAGAGAAGTTTCCTCGACATTTGCTCATATACACCAACACATATTTCCACCAGCCACTAACTGAATGTGGGTTTTGAACTGTCAAATCAGGCAGAAGCACTGGGGATGGCCTCAGGCCAGTTTCTGCAGCCCAGTGAGCCTTCCACAGTCTCTGAAGTAATTTTTGGTAGGCTTTGAATGCCTCATAGGCAGGGTATATTAAATATGGCTTGGAGAAAGAAAGGCAAAAAAGGCTGATTTATTTTGAGATCTGCAGGAATAAATGTCTGAGGAGTACTATGGTATCCTGAATCAAACCAGAGCAGATCAGTTTTATCATGGCCAATGTGTCTCAGACATCAGCTAGCAATACTTCTTGCTCCTATGCAAGGAGGTCATTTTCTCAGCTTAGAAGTTGTGGGGAACTACCTTGACAGCAATATTTTGCAAAGGATGGCAGGGCTGCTTGCTAAGGGGATTTAAAAGCTCCATAAAATTCTGTGACCATCCCTTCTCCAAAGGAATAAGATGGATGAGGGATTAAGTTGCCTGAGGAAATTGACTGGTGGCTCTAAAGATGTTATGAGAACCTCTGAATCTGATAGCATCTATACAAGAAGCAATCTCATTTCTTTCCCCAAGAATGTGCTTTTGCTAAGCTTTTATCCTAATCAGTGGAAGAAAAAGATGTTTCTATTAGTGACAAAGAAATTAGTCATGTGGTTGAAGAGTTGACTTCTGGGAAAGCCTCTGTAAAGTGTGGATGGTCTCCCAAGAAACATTAAATTTTTATAGCTATCAACAAGAATTTGGACCAAACTTGTGAACAGGGACAGCTTCTGAAAGGACATAATTATCTGATAAGTTAAAAATGTTAGGAAAATAGACATTGTGATGACGACCAACCAATACGTCTAATGAAAAGCAATTACTGCCAAAACAGAAATAACAAAGGTCAAAACTCTATTTTTGAGAATCCGAGACTGTCAGCTTTATACTTGTGACTATAAAAAGATTCTACACTTATTTGCCCTCTCTTATTTTTCAGGGTTAGAAGCCATTACTACCTCAAAGGCAATAACTAGCTACCTGTGTGCAGTTCCACAGCAATAATATGATTTAACTGTGGGCTTATTTAGTGAGTTACAATCCAGAAATAATGACTAGATTAAGGAAAGGATGGCAAGACAAATAAGGATCATCTCTGCCAGGTGGTTCAATTTGGGATACATTCTGAGGACCACCACACCCCATTTTGAGGATTGCTGTGAAAATCTCATTGAGTTTCAACACTGGGGAAGAAAGATACAACTTCTGCAGGATGTGGTAAAGTGGGTTCATTTTGTAGTACAGACATTAGTGTGAATGTGTTAAAATAACCTAACCCCTGGTGTTTGGAGCATGGGTAGTGTCTGGAGTTGGAAGTCTAGAGATGGAAGCAGAGGTGGTTCTCCTGTTGCTCCAGCCCACTTGTATGGTGGGTAAATATATGTCTTTTGCTGCATGTGTCCTTGCCAGATGGCTCCATACACATTTCAAGATGCAGTCAGTGCGAGGGGATATGTGTGTAGAAACACCAGACATGGTACTTTTGGTAGAGGTAGGTGGAGAAATGTCTGTATGACAATCCTATTCTACCTTCTCGCTGAAAAGTGTGTTGTTCCCGTATTGTTGCAGCACTTAAATGGCATTCACATTCTGAGGTTTTGTAGCCACAGCATTTCTGAAATGAAAGGGTTTTCCTGTGAATGTATTCTTCAATTATACATACTTTCCAGTTTGAGTTAACAGTCTGTAGATTTCGTTTTGATTTCAGATAGTTCAGACTCCCCTTTTCTTGTTCCCTTTGTGTAGCAGAATCACTGCCTTAAAGTATGTTGTTTCTGGCTTCTGGTTGAGTAATTTAAAATTCTTAAATGGAAGACTGAGAAATAGCATTTGCTAAATAATTAATCATGCATACTCTTGTTTGGAAGCTGAATTTTTTTTTTCTTGTGGGGATCCATGGGTTCTTGCATGAAGAAAAATTCTTTTGCACAAATGTGTGCATAAAAAACTTTGTTGCAGCCAATACTAAACATCGTGGGAAATCAACATGTCTGCAGTGAATAGCTGCTAAGAATATAAATGAGTGTGCTTAAAAATTCTTGAGTTATCTGAATTTCAAGCTGAATGCAGCAGCAACCGTCAAAAAATGTTTGGGTTTTTTTTCTTTTTTATTAATAAATCTGTTAGTGCAACGACTATTTTATTTCTGGTTAGCTTCGGATTCCTTGAGTTTTTCTTGTATATATGAGTGATGCAGAAGCATGTTATTGTCCATATCTTCACAAGCAGAGATGTAATTCTGGGAGTGGTGAGGGAGCTTGGCTCATGCCGTGATTTCTACAAGAGCCTGAACTGTGCCACAGCCTCTGGCATCCTGTTCTCTGCTCAACCCTGAAAAAGTCAGGAAGCAAGAAGGAGGCTTTATGAAAGGGGCAGGGAGGTCAAGGGCTCTCTTGCACCCTGCAATCCTGGTAATTCTCCCTGTAGCTCCATGCTGGAGGTAGGGAGGTAGGTATAGGGGAGAGCTCAGGTTGCACCTCACTCCATTGGAACACTCAAAACACCTTACAATAAAACAAACCTCAAAAAGGAAAACAACATTGAATCACAGAATAGTTCGAGTTGGAAGGGACCTTAAAGAATTCCAACCCCCTTGCCATAGGCAGGGACACCTCCCCACTAGATCAGGCTGCTTGTCCAGCCTGGCCTTAAACACCTCCAGAGAGGTGCCCACAACCTCTCTGGGCAACCTGTTCCAGTGTTTCACCACCCTCACTGTAAAGAAAAGAACCTGTCTCATAAAAGGGATTTCAAATGCCTTCTGGAGTTTTACTACTACTCCAACTTACAATTCTCTTCATATGTTGCTTCAGTCCCCAAGTATCATCCTAGAGCTCTAAAAATCAGAACTCCCTAGACCTCCTGCTAGCATAATGAGATTTGTTTCCTGCTTATTCAAGTGTGTCTGTGCGTGCTTAGAGAATTGGGGTTGGGAGCAGGGGGCAAAGGGAGGTGATGGCAAGCTGAAGTACCTGTTTTCCAGCTAAACTGCTGGGAACACATAATTATAATCGGCACCTTAAAACATCCAAACATCTTTCAGCAGTGCTTCCACTCTATAGCAATAATTATTGCTATACATTCAGGAAGAAACAGTGTATTCAACAGCACTCGGTGTAGTGTATTTCATTTTGTGAGAACAGGCATATTCAAAGATTAAAAGAACAATAAATGCAGTTGTTCCTTTTAGGGCATTGAAATTAATTTGAACTGATGGACTTGAATGCACGTTTGTCAAATACAGGTAATGTTCAGCTACACTGTATATCATGGGCTACTGCAGTTTTGCTCATACTGATGTTTCTTCAAATGGATGTGCAAATCCTACCTCAGCTTGATTTTATCAACTATATTCAGCCTTTTATTGAAAGTTCATTTCAGTGTGGACTGAACCAGTATAATTTACAAAGTCTTCCCTTATTAAATGTAGATTTGATTTGGCTTGTGGCAGAGGTGTGAGAACTGGTCAGGCAGGAAGCTGCATCAGAGCCTGAAGGTTCAGGTTAAGTTAACTTATTTTTAGGTTTTGTCAAATTTAAGCAGTCTATCTTTTTTTGCCTGTACTTACAGACCTGAAAAGATGGTGACCACGACTAATATGACAAATTGGGGCTTTAACCATCTCCTGCAACAGCTGTGGTTTTAATAAAACCTAAATAATTTAATGAAAAGATTGAGGGTTTATACAGCTTTCAAATGCTCCTAGTTTTCAGTCACATTGATGAAGTAGTAACAAGAGAGTCCATGGGAGTTTATTTTCACTGTGATTAATATTTCCCTTGAAGCTCAGATGTTGTGTGGGCTCCTATAGGGTCCCAGCACTTAGTTTGAGTGAGCTTTTGAAAGCCTTTGGTTTATGGCTGGGCTTAATCCTCGTTTCTCCATTAGTATCAATCCACATTGAAGCCTTCTGTTCCTTCCAAAAGGGCTACTAATCTGTGAAGAGACAGTGTTTGACTGCCTGAATCACTGTTGTGCTATTTCTACAACTCCTTTTTGGCCTGTATTTGAATGCCCTACCTGTTAAAATGTTCTCTCCAGTTTTGAGCCAATGGGTACTGGTACTGGGACAAAGGCCCTGTTCCAGATTTGGAACACTTGGAGAGAGATGATCTAGTGGGGCATAGCAAGATGTTACAACAAACATCTGCAATTTTCCAGGAGAAAAAAAGAGTAAGAGTGTCCATCCTATTGACTACAAAGTGAAATATTCTGTTGTTTTAAAAATAAATAATTGTTACTGGGTACAATTTTCTCAGAAAATTTCTCACATTTTTTCTGTTGTCAGAAAACCACTCAATGTGAGGACATGTATCCATGAAACTGCTTGAACTTCCTCTTTGTGGACTACAGCCTTTTACTACAGAGCAAGAAATGTGCTTAATGCAATAGAATTCAGGGTCAGAAATAAGAATAAAAAGGGACTGCAGGGAAGGACTGGACCATACTGACTTTTCTTCCTTCATTGTGATCCTACCCTATGTGAGCCCTGCAGTATTTTGCTTCCAGGCTCAGTTGTTCTATTTCTTGGACTTCCTGTTGTGTGAGCAAAATTTTGCAGGGATTTAGACAATTATCTGTGAGGAGAGTCAGAGATGGTCTCCAAAGAGTAAAGTTTGGGATGATAATGTAGCTTTTAAAATAATTAACTACTGATTTCCACCTTTTGAAGCATATTAAGCATCAGCCCTAATGTTAATTGACTCACTGTTGAGTGGCAGATACCACTTACCTGTTCCTTGGCACCCCAAGCAGACACAACCTGCTTTCTACTAGGCATTATAACAGATTCAACCTGTTCCTTGGCAGTGCAAGAGAAAAACACATTCTGTATTCCCTGGCAAAATGTGGATGTGCCAATTGCCTTCTGCTTACTATGATAAGCAAAGAGCTGGCACATACTTTCTGCCTTGTATCCATAGTAGAGATCAGAGATTGCTTGTTTCAGATGCTCTCACCCTTAGACACATAAGATGTCTCATTTTTATGAATAATTACTAGTAGAAGTACTCATCACAATGACAACAGCAGTGTTGTATTTGTGCTTGAAAGCCCACCAGTTTCAGATCTGTTCTAGAAGCTGCTGCGTTTTAATGTGAATAAAACTTCAGGAAAATTACTAGCTGAGGTTGGGAAGTTCTTTGTTATTTACCATGACTTGTGAATTAAATTTTAGGTGGTGTTCACATAAAGCTTGAACAATCTGTGAGCATTTTGAGTTTGTGGCATTGGGGATATGTGCTCTCCCTCTCAAATGCTTATCAACTGGTGTCTAGAGCAGACTCTGGAGTTGCTCAGGCTGGAGAGGAAAAACTCATGCTACATGGGCTGGAATGGGCCATTAGTACCTCCTTTGTAGCAAACACTCTTATAAAAAACCTATAAAATTTACTAACTCCAGAATTAAAAGCTTCAATAGATACTGCTCAAAAGGTCTGGAGAACAAGTCAAAGATCCATCTGTGCAAACGAGATGTGGTGGGCAGACACTACCCTTTATTTATGACTTGCCCGTATCAGTCCTGGATGTTGCTGCAGACAGAATTTTCCCAGCCAATCCCTTTCACTGAAACTGGTGGGCTTTCAAGCACAAATACAACACTGCTGTTGTCATTGTGATGAGTACTTCTACTAGTAATTATTCATAAAAATGAGACATCTTATGTGTCTAAGGGTGAGAGCATCTGAAACGATCTGAAACATCTCATTTTGTAATTCCCTATGGATCTTCCTTTTCTGTCAAGCAAAAAATATACTTGTTATCTGTCCTTGCTTTCACTCACATATCTTACCCTTATGTATTACCTCTCATTAAGATGTTGTTCCTGCCTCTTTGTGCTTAAGGCAGCATTTTCCAATACCTTTACCTTATTAACATTACAAACACTTTCTTGTCTTCTCCCATGCCGCCTTTCATGCTTAAATAAACTTCCTGTAAAAACACACAAAACCCCTCATTGTCTTCCTTCAAATCTCTTTTAAAAAACTCTCCTAGGCTACCAAGGAAACCCCTTGATAACAGATCACTGCATGTCAAGACCATTGGTCCTTGAAATGACTGAGAGGATCTTGGAGTTTTCTCTCATCAAGTGACATCGTTTTACATTGCTTTCATTCACTTTTCAGCATAAACAGTAGAATTTTGATATTGCCAGGGTTGGGCAGAGTTTTTGCAGACCTTGAGAAGACACTGCACTGTGTCCTGCAGAAGCATGTGCCTTGCAGAGAGGCTGGAGGGAGCTCTTTTGGGGCAGCACTAGAGCCAAAAATAAAGTGGCAGCACAGAAGGATGGCATGCATATGTCTTGTTTGAGCCAGGACAAAAGTGTCTAAATTTCTTTTTTCTGTTGCCAAGTAAAAAAATTCAATTTCAATGGTTTCCAGCTTTCCATTTCTTCACAGCTGTTACAATTAGGACCTGGTCACTCTAAACTACTGGCAGAGCCTTCTTTCTAAGCATTTGTGATGCTGGTGGAGCAATGCTACACCATGAAACTGCATCCAGCAAGCCATGTGGGCACCACAGACCAAAGGACAAGCTTTCTAAGGAAGCAGGCATCTATTTGAGCTTTTGGGCACATTGAGATGTCACATAAGATTTCCATGATGAGTTGGAATGGAATTCAAATTATGGGCAACTATTGCTTTCCACTCTGCTGACAATTTATTGGGAATCGCACTGAGTCTGCTGCAGGCCACTGCTTCAGCTTAACATGACCTGACATACAGTACCCAGTGCTGCGCATCACAACACAAAGCATCACACAGTGCAGGCAGAAAGGGACAAACCTGAGAACAGAAATACTTTTTAAAGGCTTCATAGTAGAAGAGGAGTCTTTATACACCAAACCTCCAGATGGAGGGATTACTTCCTATTCCCCTCTGCATCCTCAGCAAACTGGTGAAGCACAACTAATATAGAAACTTTGACCATTACCATCCTCCACCATGGAGGACATTTGGGACAGTAGGCCATTTAATAACCAAATCTCTTGCTTGCCTTCTGGCACATGCTCTGTCTGGGTGACAATGACAGACACACTACACACAGGGCATATCACAAGAGGAGTAAGACTTGGCCTGGGTTCATGCAGTTTTCAAATTGAAACTCAACTTCATCCCTTTTTTATTCTACAATACAAAAGTAAATAAAGCACTTAAACTCTTCCTCCTATATTAATTTGAAAATAATATAAGTCCCAGCCTCCTCCCCCAGGCGATCAGAACTGCATGTGCAGTATTAGGAAAAGGCCATGCCCAGAGAATTAGTTTGGCACAACTGCCTTCATTGTGTATGTAATATCCAACTGCAATTCACACCTTACTATAATTTATCTTACTCTTCCCTTCTCTATCTTTCCCCCATACATTAGGTTCTACACAGACTACAAATTTACAAAGTTTCATATGTGGATAAAACTTTTCACCATGCTCTTTTACAGCAAGTTCCAAACTAGAATAAACAATAAAAAACTTCCCTCACTTTGCCCAGTGTCTCGGCAAGTGTAGGGTCCTCTCAGAAGTTCCAATCCTCCAGATGCCACATCTTTTTAAGCCCAGGTTTGAGGCATGTAGAGGTGCAAATGTGAGTTGGTCTCCCTGAATCCATCAAAGACAAGCTCACAAGCTGTACCCACAGCTTCAGAGATAGTTGAACTGAAGAGACAAACTACTTTGGAGCAGCCCCATCTGAAATGATCCAGGAAAGCCATAGCCCTTTGTCTATCTGTTGTGTGAATACAGACGTTGATGTGTCCCTGGAAAGAACCAGTGTGCCTTTTCTGATGTCACTGCTGCACTGTGGGGATTGCATCAATTGCTGGCCACAGTGCTCTTCTGGCTGAGAGACAGCCAGTAGTTTGGTGGGAGGTGATGAAGGGTTGCTGATGTAATTACAGGGGAGGAATGTGCAGCAGCAAGTAGCCTTGTATGCCAAGGGCTTCAGGGCTTTAAGAGGAGTGAAGGGCTATAAGGTTTAGCGGCTGTGCTGCTCTGTCTGTACAGAAAGTTAAGCACTAGCACCAGGGCTGGTGCTGCTGGATTCTGATGAGTTCCCTTCAAAAGCGGAGTTGCAGTAAAGTTATAAAGGAATGCAGAGACATCATTCAAATAGAGTAGAATTAAGGTTTTATGTGGATTTACATTCATTTACTAAGTCTTGATTTTCAAGATGCGCCTTTTCTTGAATTGGAAAGTTCCATCAGGCAACCTTAGCTCTTTGCTTTGCAAGTCAATCCCTCCTTCCCTCTGGCAGCAATGAAAGCATTATTAGTAAGAGTTTGGATTATACAGGGAGCTGTAATTGCCATCCATATTTTTAGTTTGCTTTGTTTGAGAGATCCATGTAATTTCTGAGTGTTTTCCATCCTCTTGTGTCTTGTGGCTGTGCTTTTCCAAGTCCAGCTCAGAACAAAGAACAGAGGTCTCCTAGGACCTGGGGACACTGAGGTCCTACACTGTGCAAGAAAAGCTCATGTTTTAGCTCATATCCTGGAGGAAAACAGATCATGAACTTGCTATGTGGTTGCTCTTCATACCTTGATTGGCTACCTACCTTGACATTGTTGATAATCTCACTCTCCTTACCTGAAACTTCACCCTTTATATGAGTTCCTTTGATCTTTTCTACCTCTCACACACTCCATTTTCCACTTGTCTCTATTCCATATCCCTTTTTTCTTCCCCTTCCCTAATCCCTCCCTGTAAGCATTTGCATGTGTCTGTCGCTTTCTCTTTGCAAATATTTCCAAGTATCTTCTGTGCTTCTTATATCACGTGTAACCAAGATAAAAATACTTTAATAAAACCCATTTTGACAGAGTCAGGCAGCAGCCACATTAATTTGTATTTTCCAGGCTCCTGCTAGCTCTCCAATAGAACCTGACATTGACTGGGTGCAGGCCAGATTTGGTGGCTACTGTGTGTCCCCCCAAGCTACCCAGTGGATGTGAAATCTGACAGGCTAGACAGCTTTTCAGCTATTTGGCCTACACATGCACTATGCAATTTGCTTGGTCTATGAGCATTAGGCTCTATCTTTATCTCTCTGTGGAGCTTAACTCTTCCCTGGATGTTGCTGGACGTAGTGCTGTCTCCAGGTGTCCCCTAGGTTCCATTAACTGAAGTAATCGTTGTTTGACCATATTGTGTGGGAAGTGAAAGAGTTCAAGAAAAGTCCCCGAGGATGACTGGGTTGTCACGGTAACAGATGGAAAGGATGGTGTCCTAATACCTAATCACACAGCTCATGGGCTAAGTAACAAGTGATGACCCACTGCGCAACACAGCACCATCCCACACTGCTGTGACAAGGAGCATCTGCAGTGAGTGATGCTGGGGATATTAAAAGAGAAGGAAAATACATGCAAATGGTAGACAGATATCTAAAAACCAAAGGAAAGATTATTAGAAGGCTAATATTCACCCTGTGGGGCAGAAATCTTAATATAAGCAGTAATTACCCCTTAAGAAGAATTTGGGCATCTTCACATTGAAACCTCTGGATACATAGTGGCCCATGGGGAGGTGAATGGTGTTCCCTGGCCCTTTCCTAAGTTTATTGATTACTTCTATAGAAGTATATTAATCTTAAACAGATACAATCTTACTATTTTAAATAATTCTAAATAAGGCAAATGTTTTTTCTGTTGGCTACTGTTCTAAAGATAGTCAGTCTTTTCCTCATTTGCTGGTCTGAAACCTCTAGTTTATTTCTGCTTGAATTTTCTAGCATTTCCTAGGTACCTAAACTCCAGTTAGCCTGTCTAATGCTATACTGACACAGTCTGACTGCTGTGTTACTGTATACTAAACAGATATTCATTCTGTCTGTGACAGCTGTATGATATCTAAATCATCTGCATCTATAGGTGGATCTGTTCTTGAATACTAAATATGATTCTCAGGCCTCTGATTAAAGGATGGCTCTATACTGCTGGGCAGCCAGACACTTTGGACTTTTGAGACTTGAGTTGGCATTAGCAGGATAGTGTCACATCTTTAAGCTGTGCTCTTATGTCTCCAGGAGGAGCTCAAGCCCCTCTTTGTACAGCCATCAGGTGAGCATTCTGAATACTGACTTTCAAACAAACTGGGTTATCCCCCTTAACTTGATTAATGCATCTCTCCCCTTCTCTTTAAACTAGTGTTTTGCTATATTGGTACCAGTTAAGCTTAGTTGGCAAACTGTGCTAAGACTTGTGAGCTTCTGGAGATCCTTTTGCTGTAGTGGTTGTGGTTCAAATAAAGGTGCTGACTTTGTGATGGATTCACCATTCCCATGGCAAGAGAGTAGCTCATGATAAAGCTAAAATTGGTGGAGTGGTGTAAAATGAGCAGATAACACCGACCCACTAAAGAGCGGACCAAACTAATGGCAACAGAGATCATTCCTTAAATGGTGTGATTAGGTGAGGACGTGTTGCAAAAGGTGGAGCCTTAGGATTAACTGCTAGCTTTACTGGTCTGGAAAGTATATTTAGAGACTACACTCAGTCCTTTACCAATGTGTTAAGATAGCTCAAATTAAGTCGATTAACTGAAGCAATAAAATCTGAGGTAGACGCACTCAGACAACACTCCTGACTGCTGAAGAAAATGGAACAAAATAAAAAACTTCTTAATTTTAGCTCTTAGAGATTAAACAAAATAAATCCTGCTTTACAGCTTCTTCAAACTCAATGGTAGTAAATAATAAGAGCCATGGGGAAGCAGACCTGGTAATGAATGTCACCAATAAAATCCAAAATAGTAGGCCAGAACCTCCTCCTCTGCATGTCAAAAGTAGTTAGTAACCTATTAGTGTGCAAGGGCCATGCATATCTGAAGGGTAGGAAAAGAGTCATATTCCCAAGCAAACTTTAAATGTTCTAAAATCAATTAGTTATATATATCAATTTATGATCAGTTTCATGATCTTGATCTGAGTACTTACCAATAAAAAGAGTGACTGATTGAACATGACTTTGAGGCCAGATTCTGTGAGTGTGGTATTACTGACACCGAGGAATGATTCTGTCTACAGCTGGTTGGAGCATCCAGCTCCAGATTAAGCAATATCACCAGGTTGTCACAATGTCCACTTTTATGCTAAGGAAGAGAAGTATCTTCCAATACCTCCAAATTCAGTGAGAGGAATTCAATATCTGTGGGTAGAGACCAACATCCAAGGCTGAATGTGTGTGAGCACAGGAAAAGGCTGGATGTCTGCTGCTCCTTGTTGTTTTGTGTGTTTGCTATACATATGAAAAAACACTGAAATTAAAGCCAGAATCCAATGAACATGCACAAGTGGAATTGCTTGGAAGTATTACTTTAGCAGATGGTTTAAGAATTTTAACAATTTCAATAGTTAAAATAAAGCTGTTCTGAGCTCCTCTTTCACTGTCTTCTGTCTCCACCTGTGGCTCTTATTATTCTATCCTCTTCTTTTGCATATGTCCCATTTTCCTTTATCCCCTTTCTCCCTTTAAAATTCATTTCTTGTTCTTTATTATTTTATTTCATGCTTCTCTTTTTTTCTTTTGAGTTACATTTTTTCTTTAGTTGTCCTACATAAGTTTTCACTACTTTCCCCCCCTGTAGCTTATTTGCAAATTATGCACTTCCTTCCACTGCATATCTATTCCCTCACCTTCTCCACGTGACAGTAATGGACAGCAGCCACCATCTCCTCCTCTGCATGGGAATTTCATGAAAACATATTAAAAGAAACAAAGACATGCGAAGGAGCATGGGATCTACCTTTGTTTGCTGGTTAGTTATCAGCTGCTCTGGTGGTGGGATGGAGATGGGCAGGAAGAGTGATTGGAAGGAAGCCAGCTCAGAAAATTCTCCTGGCCCTGGAGACTGGGAAACTGCTGTCAGCTTCTCTCTGTTTCTGTATTCTCCTGCGAGCATCTGCCCTTGGTTGCTGTCAGAGGTAATGAGCTGGATGTCCCTTTGCCTGGCCCTGGCAAGGCCAGCCTCGGGGCTGGCTGTGAGTGTGCAGTAGAACTGCACTGTTGAGAGCACTTAGGCAAGGGCATCCTATCCACTGGAGTGGTCTCAAGCTTTCAGTGAATCACCTCACTGCTTCCTTGGTGGCAGAAAAGGTCAAATCCTGACCTCCTGGGGATTTGCACAAGCATTTTCAGCCAAAACATACAAGCAAATTTTCATGTGGATGGCTGAATCTTGCAGCTTTTTTCAAGACTAGAGGGACAACTCCTCCTGCCCTCAAAGAAATAATAGAAAAGGAAAAAGCTCAATGAATAGCATGATCATCTAATCAGACTGCAACCATTGACACTCAGTCTTCTTCTGCTTGTTGATGACTTTTAAGACAGCATCCCAACAAGCAGCTCTAGACCTGGGCTGGGATGTGCCCAGCCCCTCTGGTCAGGGGTGATCAAACCCAGCCCTGGCCGCAAGGGGCTGGCAGTGACAATGCTGTGATCAGATCAAGAGAGTGCTGTACTTTTGGGTTTCTTAACTCTTTGCAAGAGAACTATGGAATACTTGACTTCTGGATTCATGTCTTCTTCACCTGGCCCTGGGAGTGACAAATGTGCCACTGATTGAAGTGCAGTATATATGACCATGTCTTGTTACAGCGGTAGTTCACTGAGGGTAAACTTGCAAGCTGTGGATGAAAAATGATGTGAGGCTTCATGGCATCAGCTGATGAGCCAGTTCCTGTAACAGGAAAGCAGCAGCAGAAAATTTAGGTTATAAATTATGCTGGTGATTACTTTAAAGGAAACCCACAGTATAGCAGAAAGAAAATATTAAATCTACCAAATCTTGGTTCTTATCTCCTAAAGTCCATCCTGACTCTATTTTAAATGCTGCCCAAATCAACCTTCATTGAGTGCTGAATTGTCTGCAAGCAACAACCATTAGCTACACACCTATCAGCAGGCATCCTTGATCCCCAATGAGGATCTTGCTACAGACCCAGAACAATTTGCTAAAAAATTGTACATCTAAAACTAAAACTGCTTTCCTTACAGAGTTAAGACAAACATTGTGTACTTAAAAATAAGCTTATAGGCACTGCAGTGATAATCTGATTTTAGAACTCAGCAGTCATCAGTTTCTCTAAACCGAGAATGATAGACAGGTAAGAAAATAGCTTGACTGTAGCTCTCTGCACCAGTTGGGAAAAAAGATTCACTTACCTTCAACAGGAATTTCCAATAAATCTATATTTAGTAGCTTTCATAGTCTATTACTTGATGAAATGACTTTCCTTCATGAATGTGCAATAAAGTCTGACAGTGATATATGTAAGGTCATTAAATTTTCAATGTCCGTTATGAACAGAGGTGATCTAACAAAAAATAATATACTTTAAAGAGCAGACAGCAGGGCTCGGTCTCTGATCTCATTGACAAGGCTTAACGGTGGTAGACCTCTCTTTACATTAGTAAAATCATTCATTTATATGGATATATGGGAGAGGAGCTCTTTCTTCTACAGATCTGATTCTCCTCTCCCACACATCTGTTCAAATGCATGACTTTACTAATATGATTATATTATTTTTTGTTAGATCATCCTTATTAATGAAGTCTAGTTAAGTGTAGAGCTACAGATAGAAATTAACCAATGAAAGAAGAGAACAAATTATGTGTGTGAAAGACTAAAAAAACTGTTATTACCCCACCCAGAAAAAATATTCTCCTTAGCAGACTGTGATTTTCCCTATGCCACTTCCCATTTATGTTTGGAAAGATAAAATAGTGCTGTTTCTCACATAGAGGAAAATCTTTGTGCTGGTAGTCAGGTCCCCATGGGTTCCTCATGGTTCTTATCTACTCCTCTGACATGGTTAAAGATACAGTTTTATTTTTAGAGGTAATAGCATTTGCTTGAGGACTGTGGTTTAAAATGATCTATGTGCTCTTCTGCTTTTTCTTGTGACTCGCTACTTTGCATGTTCTCTTATTATATCCACCTTGGAAAACTGACTGTCCTTGCATAGCCTTTTGCTTTTCTCTCTCTTAATTGTGTGTGCTTATTGGATTTAATTTCTGGTGGACCCCTCACAGAAAGGTTTTTCATATCCTACTTAAAAGGCGATGACCTTTTCTCACTTTACTCAGGCTGAAATCCAATTTGAGCCCTCCTGTGTGCCACTCTTTATTTATGGTATCATTACAGTTTGTTTCAAAAGAGCAAACCCTCTGTAAAGCTTTCAGGACACTTATCTAGCAAACACTGTCACTTAGCTGCAGCTGGAGTCCAATCTGATGCCTTAAATTCCAGCCTCACTTGAAGATAATGCTTTTAATCAGTAAAGTGAGACAAGTTGTAAGAGCTTGTTCACAGTATCTGTCAGTAGGGAGCTGGAGTGAAATCAGGACAGAGCCTAAACCTTTGTTTCCAAAGGTGTTTGTTTCTCAAGCTCCGAAGGCTTTTTAGCAGCAGGATGAAATGGATGCAAGGTGAGCCGACGCTGCAATAGCCTTTACTTAGTAACTGCTGCACCTGAGCTTCCACCCTATAGAAAATATGAGGTTGAGTTCTCAGCTCTAGAGAAGCAAGTGACGAAATCATGGAGAGGGGTGGATGCTGCAGAAGTGCTGATGAAATATGGATCTTCTCTCTTGCTCTCTAGCAGTGGCTTGGAGAGCTGTGTCGCAGAATTACTATGGAAGGGGTGGAAACTGATGGACCAACAAAGCTAGTAGAAATTTGTGGACAATCTAGGCTTATTGGCTGTTATGAGGGATGTTTTCCAATTTCTTGGTGGCCACCACTAAATTTTTACAGAAAAACTCATCTAGGGAATCTGGAAATAGTGGACAGGCCTGTTCTGCTTCCTGATGATTGCTTTCCAATTACACCTGTCATCTTTAATGTGATATTCCTGTTTGGCTTCCAACACTTCCTCTTCCCTAAAGGATCAAATAAGAAGAGACAGAATTGCTCATTACGTTAATAGAGGAGCATATTCTCATAAACGAGTATAACTTCCTGACTGGTACAGATCATCCACTTTTGTGCTGAAGTTATTTCTGCAGTCTTAGAAGGATATACTGGTGATGTGTGAAAACCAAAGTACTTTCTTAAAAATAAACAACTCAATACCCAAACCTCTGAAGTAAATATAGAAGCATAGAGATGTTCAAAAGCTTGATGAAATTCAACTGGAGTTAAACATCTCCTTACAAATGAGTGTACAGGGGAAGCACTGTCCTTGCAGTTTAAAAGAAGCAACATTCTTGGATAAGACAAGGATAATTTTATCAGTTATAGTTTCAAATAGAAACAATGTAATTGATCTTAAAGTCTAGTTTTAGCTTTCTATAAAACTATAAATGTTAATTGGCTTTGAATAAAAGAGAAATCAAAAGACATGCTATTCTTAAAAACCAGCTATGTATTTTGCACCATGGATCTAAGACAGCAATTTTTATATAAACTACCTAAAATGATTAAAATAAATTTCTGAATCTCTCTGCCTTAATCTTCACAGTAGTTTTTAGTGGTACAGAGAAGTACCAGAAGTGCTTATGACCCATACTCATTAAGGACACTCAATTTTTTAGATCTTGTGCATTCAAAATTTATATACTCCTCAGATGCAAGGAGCTGGAGTTTTTATGTCTGTCATAACCCTGCTATATACATCTCTGCAGCAGATGATATCAAATCCAAATGAGACCAGTAAGGGCTTCACACCTAATGACAAAAACAATGTTCATTGGAAAATGCCCCTCTCACAGCAGGAGGGGTAAAAGATACAACGAGCCAAGCAGGGTAAGATTTATACATACAGCTTTTCAAACATCCCTATTCTGGTTTAAGCATTGAGACACTGTGTGGACAGAGCTCTTCTTGGGAGTTTTCATGAGGCTGGGCCTGACAAGCAGTTATATTGCTTTTGGTCCATGTCTGCATGAGAGGTAGAAATTGAACTAAATTTGTGAAGACACTGAGGAAAATTCATAGCATGCCTGGATGCTCTCACTCAGGAGTGTTAAGTGGCTTTAGATCTCTGTAGTTTATGCCTCAGAGAATTAAATTATAGTGAATTAAGGACTGCTGCACAAACTCAGGTGATTCATGCTGGGAAGATTTAACCGATTAGAAGTCTGCTCTCTCCTCTAGCTGGAGACTTCTTCCAGCAGGGTCATAACTTGGCCTGCCTTCAGCTTCTCTGCAGTGCTGCAGTTATCCCTCTGTCTTATTAATTGCTTGCACAATCAATTGCAGTTTGGATTAACTCTCAAGTCGATGAACTGTGTCACTAGGAAATAGACCTTCCTCATCTCTTGCACTCTTGCTTTGGTGATAGGAATAAGCAGGGAGGACAGGCAGGAGGAAAAGGCAGTGTCCTCTGTCACGCTAGCTAAATCTTGCAGAGCTTATGTGTTAGGATCCTGAGGCCATTTTAACATCTTCCTGCAGACTGAATGTGCTTTGAATTATGTGCATTGCCACCTGCCTGCACCTAAGTTTGCCTAGTCCTTCCTTAATATGTCTGGATATAAATAGGCACCTAAAAAGGTGCTGCTTCCCTACTAAGGTGAACAGAAGAGGGAGGATGGAGCAGTGTTCTGGCCACCTCAGGAATTCTTACTCCAGTCATAGTAGCCTGGGAATTAAGAGGCACTTCTGCTACTTGCCTTGTTGTGTTGCCTGGTATTACTACTGAAGCCACGAGCTTGAGACTGATGCTATAGGTAGGGATGGAGTGACAAAAGGTTTGTATGACCTGTTTTAAGATGAAATATACCAGCCAGCACATGGTAGGTGTAGAAAGATCTGAACCCTATAGAGATACAAGTTCAGAAATCCCTGAACACTATACTGAAGGAAATGTAAAAAAAAGGGAATGAGTGCATTAATAGACAATCGTCAAGTGTTTCCCAGCAGTGGCTGGTCAAGGGAATGCTTTGGCTGTGCCTGTTGAGGTTTCCCATGGTGTGCTCTGCTCTGGCCATGGCCAAATGGCTGAGTGGCAGAAGGCAGGAGAGCTCCCTGTCTTCTGCAGGACAGGAACAAGGAAAAAAACATCCCAAAAAGTTAAAAGCAACCATCAAGGTCACAAGATGACCCTGAGTTAATTCTTATATGAATTATTAGTGAAATCAAACCAAAACCTCCCCTTCTAATGCAACACTTCTCTGTGATGTAGAATCCAATCTACTAAAGGTAAATTCGTTCAGTGATTAAGTATAGACATTGTTTAAAAACTACACTGGGTTCTGAATCACATCTTTTCTAGCTTCAGTTTCTAGTCATTTGATCTTTGATGCATTTGACTACTGGGTAACAAACTGAGATCTGTTCAAATTCCTTTCTCCCCGTGGAGGAATTTTCATGTCTTATCTGACCAACCCCTCAGGCCTGATGTGATAAATAGCTTGAGCCCCTGGAATTGATTGTTCTTAAATGTGCCTTCAAATCCCCTAGTCATTCTCAGGAAATTTCTTGAAATCTGTGTAAGTTTTCAGTGTTTTTTTTGAGTGATAGATGCAGCATTCTTATCAGAGATGTGTGAGTCTCATATGCAGAGAAAATCTAAGTTCCCTACTTCTGTTGGTACTCTTTAATTATACACCTAATGACTAAATTTGTACAGGGACACGGTGCTGCAATAAGAACTCACACCGAACTGATTATCTGCAAATCTGTCCTGCTGAAGGTAATGTTTGTTTACTGTAAAGAGCTGGAAAGGATTTATCCTGCTGCTGCATTAAAATGCAAATACTTTTTTTTAGTTGTGCTAAAACATGCAAGATGCCATTCCCCTCAGTCAGAGAGCCAGACTCTGGCCCAACTAATATTTTGCAGTGATTTGGTCCTGTTTTACCATGAAAGCCAGGAGGTTGGGTTTTTTTCAAGTATGATGTCTATCATGTCTATGGACATGATTGGATCTTTAAATAGACTCATAAGTGCCAAGGGAATGGAGGGAGACACAACACAGCAACTGGCACCTTTCTCACTTCATTTTCCACAATGACTTTGCTATCAGGACTAGATACACTTGTCAAATTTCCTCTCCCTTGCAGAAAAAAATGAGAAGAGTTGACAACAATACTTCCCTGAGGGCTACAGGCCCAGAGCTAATCTCTGCAGTTCATCCCAAGGCTGTGCAGAGCAGCCTGAGGAACACCACTTCCTGAGAGTAAAACAGCCAGTGTGCAGTTTATTTATAACAGCAGCAAGACTCAAAGGAACAGTGCTTGGAGGAGGCTAGAGATCTCCATGTGGGTTCGTATATTAGAGAATCAATATTTAGTCTTTCAGGTCTCTGCTGCTGCTGCAAGTTTTCATGGTGATAAGGTGATTTGCCCATAACCTGCAGATATAAGGTCACATGCTTAAAGAAGTAATGTTCTTCTTAGGGAAATGATGAAAGCATTGGGGCTGGAGGCAACTCATATGTGCTGCAGCAGTGAGTTGCATAAATAGTAGTCTGTAAAACCAGCATGATTAATTATTTCATTGTAATAGATACATGCTATCATGACATATGGACATACAGAAGAGCTTTCTGTGGTGAATGTACTGGAGAGGAAGAGCGCCCCTCTGGACTTAGGGATGTAGACTGGAGATACGGGAAGAAGTACATTTGAGAAAGGTTTTCAGTATGATTCTTGACACCATTAAGTGTGAAGAAGTCACAATTAAGTGTCTCTTCTATGAGAGAGAATTTTATTTGTGTGCATGTTGGTGCTGCAGAACTGTGGATGACAGCACACCACAGGGGATCACAGGGAAGTGCACACAGCTGCAGGGATGGAAGGCGTGTGTTTCCTTGGGTCTAATATGGATGCCCATCTTTTGGGGAGTTGCCTGCCTAAAGTGAACCCAAAGATTTTAAACCAACATACAGTTATATGCTTACTTATATTCAAGGTTGCAACAATGTAAGGAACCAAAGCATTGAAGCATTTGAAGAAGAGAAACCCTTTAACAGCATTTCTATTAACATGAGAAGCTTGAGCAATAAACAAGAGGAACTGCACATTCCGATTTGTGAAAAGAAATTGGATCCCATCAAGAGCAGTGAAAGCCTGTTGAAAGATTGAGATAGCTGAAGTACCCAGTCCACTGGCCATAGCCTCTGCATTTTAATTTTAATTGAGCAGCAATGTGTGTATATTTTGGGTGCCTGTGGCAGGCTGAAAGAAGTTCTCTGCATCAAAGATAGCATTTGTACCCCAGAATTAATTATTCTCAAAAGGCCAAGAGCTCTTCTATGCTGATGACCACAAGGCTACATACAGAAGGGCTGGGAGGTAGTGGTTGAGTGGAGGAGAAAGAGTGAAGGAGAAAGACATTTGCAGGTCCCTTTCTAATCTAAGGTAAGCAGATGGAATACAGAAAGATTGTCAAATTTTGGAAAGCATGCATATTCTTCCACTCATACCAAAACCTCAGAGCTTCTTAAAATGGTAGGTACTTTTCCAAGAAAATCATTAAGAAAACCTCATATTAGATGTTATTCTTTTGGGTAAAGTGACTTACTTACTACAGAAGAAAGTAGAAAGTGTTACTGAAATGTGAATGATCAAACCCAATTAATTGCATTTGCTGATTCTCACTGGAAGACAGATATATCCAGCAATCCCTCTCCCTGCTTTTTCTCCTCTCTAAAAAGGGATAATTCTCAAAAGACAGTATTGAAACACTGTAGTACAAACTATCATAGAAAATTTTTAAAGAAAGCTTTATTAAATTGCAGTCTCCTCTAATTCAACAATTGGGGAAAACCACGCTACAACTTGCTGGAGATTAGAAATGAGACCTGCAATTACATGTGAAGCTGAATACATGTAAATATGTTCATGCACATTCCCATACATCAAATCATGCAATATGAGGATCTAAAATTTAACTGAAAATTTAGAAAAATAATAAAAGACAGTAAAGACACTGCTGAGCAGCCTAAACCTCTTCCTTTTAGGAGTACTTGGATGTGTGAGGAACAGATGAAACCTTAGTGTTGGAAAATGGAAAGTCCTAGACAAGGATGATGAAAAGATCACTTCTGATAATAAACAACTAGAATTTTTCTCACAATGGTGCTGCTGGAGCCATGATAGTTTAAAGATTCAGGTAAAACAAATGTTTTAGGCAGTGATAAAATCTTTTATTAGATCTGCTATCATCAATACGATCAAAACTGCCTGTTAATCTAAAAAAGATGTTATCTATCCCTGAAAGCTTTGCCTCTAGATTGTTCAATAATTGCTTGTTCTGTGGTCAGAAAGAAGCAGAATTATGGTCTTCTTTTTCAGCATGGTAACAAACACTTTATCTTCTGTTCTTAATTAGGGAGAATGTTAAACAGCAACTATTGAAGTAAAAATTTTTTAGATCTCAAGACCACAGTGCTTGTATCCAGAAGCATTGTAAGAATTGCCTGAGGAGATTTATGAACTGCTTGCACTGATTTCTAGCAAGTCTTGGAACATGAGGGCTGAGGGATGCCAGAGATAATATTATGCTACAATTAAAAAGGGTAAATTGAATGACCCAGCAAATTATAGACCAATTAATCTAGCAACTCTCTGGAGGAGACATCATGTAAAAATAGAAGAGGATTGAATTAAAAATAATAGCACAAGCATTGCTGTAGGTTTATGAAAGACCAGTTTGCTCTGCTTAATGATGTCAATGCAGTGTATTTTGAATTCTGCAAGCAATTGAAATCTTCCACCTTGAGGAAATTACTGGCAGTCTGCAAATATCATGGTGGGCCCTTACTAGGTAGAACATATGCAAGTTAATCTGCCCAAATGCAGATGTGAATGGAAAACTGTTACCCACGGAAGCATCCCTGAGTTGATTCTGCAGAAGAGCCCATTGCAGTATGGGAGTAACACTTCAGCAACTACCAATCTAGTGCTATTCAGCAATTATAATTTATTATTTAGCTATTTTCAGAATAATTTGGAATAGTCATCTATAGGATTTGCACTGGAGGTGAAACTGGTGAGGTGATCAACAGTGTTGGAAAGAAGACCAGCAGGCATGCAAAGGTGATGTGTCTAGGAAGGAAAGATGATGGGCATCTCATTGACAGGGTTGTATCTTCCAAAGCAATAATGCCAAGATCACCTCAGGGCTTCCAGTGGAAGTTGCACTGAACATGTGTGGCAACACGGTGTTGAGATGGTGGTTGGGTGAACAGGTGAGAGGCTGTTAAGAGCAGATGGGGATGCAGCAGGATCTCTCTGTGAAGCAGGAGCAATGTGGTTAACACTGCACTGCATCTCATCTTGATGTCCTGACTGCAAAGCACTGAGAAACTGGAGAGGGTTCAGGAAAGAGCGACTACATTACGTTCAAATAGGAAAACCTGCCCTGAAGATAGTAAACCTGTAATGCATGTGAGCTTCTAATCAGAAGGGCACAATCATTCACTGCACAGACAGCTTCAACTGCCATTATTACATTTTTTTGTTCTAAAGAGATATTGAAGTTGTTTTTTTACTAAGGGGTATCTAGTTTATCCAAGATAAAGAAGGAAGCTGTTCATTGTATATGTCTACCTAGAGGAGAAGAAAGTGTCGGTAAAACCCACCACTGTAATACAGAAGGAAAAAAGAGTTAGAACAGAGATGGGAGAGATAGTCAGGATAGACATAAATATATAAATGTATGATAAAAATATGCTTTTAAACAGAGATATAATCACCCAAGTAGGCTTCTTATGTTGGGATCACTGTGCTACTTAAATTTCTAACAAAGCTCAGTTACTTTTCCAGGAGACTTGGCACAAGTGCACCAAAGCTGCAGATGGTGTTGTGAGTTTGGCTTATGCCATGCAGACATCACCGTCAGAATTGCCTTCCTGGCCTTAAAAACCTTAGAAATGAGGAATGTTTCATGGGTTTTAAAGAGAAGGGTCTTCAGCCTGGACTGCTGAGTAAGTTTGGTTGGCAGCATAGTGGAAGGTTTGGTTTTAAGGGCAGTTGAGGGTGCCCATACAATGAAGGATTTGGCCATTTTGACAAAGCAGTTCATTTATACTGCTGTTAACACTGCCAGAATGACAGTGCTTTTTTTCTTCCTTCAGAATTTTAATGATCCTGTGCAAACTTAACTTTGCCATTATGGGAAAGTGATTCTTTCTTATGAACAGAAGTGTTCGGCTTGGAAATCTCAGACCAACTTTACAGTCTCCGTGCCCGCAATAAAAGTCTCTGGATGGCAAAAACTGTAGAACACCCATCTAGATTTTATGAAATTAAACCCTTAGGCAAAGCTCATAAAAAACCCCCGTTGAAAAAGAATGATTTTGCTTTGAAGTACTTTGTGTCTTGCTATGTGTTAAAATATATTTTGCCCTAATCTACTCCTGTATTTGCAAGAAGAATCCAAAAGGTGATAATATGCAAAAAGCACAGTAACATGATGCATTCAATACCACTATACGCTTGTAGAAGTCAAGTGAAACAAAAACATTTTCAATTCCATGTAAATAAATATGTGTTTTAATAACAGTTAATACTAGTTCATAAAGGGAAGCACACTAGGAGAGTTCTTTAAGAGAAGATTACACCCTTAGTGCAAAATCCTTTCCTAGAAAGTGATTGAAAAGAAATATGAGATCTCCAACACAGCAAAGTCTCAGTCCCATTTTGTTCTTCCCTTAGGAAAGTGGAAAGGCATTATTAAGACTTATCAATCAATTTTGGTAGCACCTTTATTGCCTAATATTATCACTAGGCACATACTGATAATTTCTCCACATGTTGTTTACATAGTACGTCTTACCAGACCCTGCCTCCTCTGTGCAGAAGTTATCACAAAAAGCAGCTCATGCCTTGAATAATGCATGTGCACCAAGCTCCTGGTGATATTTTGACATTATCCAACACTGGCAGAATCTGTGAGAAATGTAAAGAAAAGAAGGTTTATCTTGCTTGGGTAGCACAACCCTGTAATATTAGCCATAGACAGTACTCCTCCTTGGCTGCAGCTATATCCAAAGCAGTATTTTGGGTAAGATATGACCTCTGTTTTACTCCTTGGAGAGAGGGGTGGGGGAGAACATCTGTCATTAATCTCATGGCTGGTCAGGCCCAAACCATGACAATTCAGAATATATATTTGCAAGAGTTTTTGTCATTTTTCAAGTAAAAGCAGAAATATTGTGATCTGTCAGGAAGCAAATTTCTTATAAGTTTTCCGATCAATCATGCAATGGTGAAGAAAAAAAATCCATTATTTCCCTGGCTACCCAAAAAACCACTGCAAACAAGCAAAATAAACTTCAAGTCTGATCACTTTTAGAAGAAAAATCCCGTGTAACCTCAATATTCAATGCAAGCCTCCTGTGGTTACACTACATCACTGGCGTGTGGCTTTGAATCCTAGAATAACAGTCTTTGTTGCACTAATACATCATTAATGTGTCTGCCTTTGCCTTGGAGCAGGCAGAGCATCTCTGCAGAGCATCTCTGCTTGAGACCATGAGATGAGACTGCTCTGGGAAGAAGTGTTTGCAGGTTAGTACTACCCTGGCTTGGATGAGCATCTGTCCTGCCAGGGCAGTCATCACAAACAACTGGATCTCATTTGCAGATGTGCTGAATTCACACATTTAAATTGCTTCTCTTTGCTTCACAACTCAGGGAGAGGAGAAGAAAATAATAAAAAAAAGGGCTTAATTTGGAACTATTAAGGGTGCAAAAAGGGTTCATTTAAATGTTTTTTACCTGAATGTAAGCTGGTGCAAAAAAAAAAAAAAAATCTCAAATGTTTTCTTATGATTGTAGCTTGAAATAAATAAATTCAGTAACTGCTTTCTACCTGGCAGTGTAAAAGACTTTCCATCAAACTCAAAAGTCCTACAAAACTCAACTGGTCTCTTTGATTCCTCCCTAGCTCAAGCAGAACTTTCTTTGATATCTACTGGTGACTACAGATCCTCAGAAGAAATTGAAAATGGAATAATTTACCTGCTCCCAGAGCAGCACAAATTTCTGGTTTCAGAATCTCATTGATTTGTTTCAAAATCATTAATAAAAGTCACATGGAAAGTACTCCAGGCTTGCATTTGTCTGAGCTCACACGCCACATTTGTTGGTAGAAATGGTCTAGATGCCAGTCCCTATTAGTTATTTTTTATGTAGCAGAACCTTTTTTCCTGGAGCTTTTCAGCTTCGCAGTGTCAGTTTGCTGATGACACCAAGCTGAGTGGTGCGGTTGATACGGTGGAAGGAAGGGATGCCATTCAGAGGGACCTCGACAGGCTGGAAAGCTGGCTCAGGTGAACCTAATGAGGTTCAACGCAGCAAAGTGCAAGATTATGCACTTGGGCCGGAAGAACCCCAGGCACCTGTACAGGCTGGGAGGAGTGATCCTTGAGAGCAGCTCGGCAGAGAAGGACCTGGGGGTCC